>WYDI02011945.1:0-39397 GCA_009867235.2 Psittacus erithacus
GCGTTGTGTTTCTAACTTTCAGCCTGAGAACAGTGCTGATAGAAATACCGTTAGAAACACAACGCCGCACCAGCCACTAAGAAGGAGAAAAAATGACTGCTACTGCTGAACCCATGACAACACAGTACGAGGACTCTCTTACCCCAAGGACTAGCAGTAAAACAGCCTATCATCCCCTTTGAAGTCCTTTCATATATTTGTGATATTTTGAGTATAAAATTATAAAAAAGATTCTTTAAAATCTGCATTCATATGAAATGGATTGGCATACACACTGTTCTCTCTTAAGAGGAAATGGTTAATTTACAAGCACAATCTCATTTTAAACATGAATATTTCCAAAGGCTTTTGAACATTTTTAACCATGTTCAGATGTTCCAGGCTACCTCAGAGAAAGGGCATTGTCAACAATTAGAATTTAGGGGAAGAGGAAACCAAGGTTGGAGTATAAAGAATTTGGGGGTTTTGTTTCACTCCTACATTGATAATTTAATTTAAAATTTGTTTCTACTAATTTTAGACATATCTGAAGCAAAATTTCAGCACAGAGCATTTTTCACAATGAAAATATGAGAGCTGATAATGGAAATTCTGGACAAGTACCTCTAAGATCCACTCAGAGAGAAAGGACCATGTAAGGGGAAGGCAGAGAACACAGGAAAACAAAACTCCTTGCCATGCTTTTGGGATTTTCTCTGTCTCAGGTTTCTGTATCAGGGATAATCCCTTGGAGTGCTGTGAAAATTAGATACTGATGGTGAAATTTCCATACATGCTTCCATCCCACTGACCATAATACAAATTAGACATTTAAATTCTTGAAATACTTTTGAGAAACTGATACTTAAATGTAAGCAGAAGTTGCAAGTTCAGTTCCAGATTGCTTTGCGAGTACTGGGAAGGCACAGTCCCAGCATCCACCATTGGCAATTTTAGGAGTAATATCCCGAATGTTCTAACTCATTTCAGTAGTCCCCCCTGTGCTGTAACAAAGACCTTGCAGCTTCCTCATGAAGACCAACGTGCCCTCTGTGCACCTTCTGCTTGGGTCTGATACCACATTTTCTATCCTGAGCTTTTGTCCAGAAAGAGCCAAGGGTGACATTCAGAGACTCTTATCAAACTCTGTGGGTGGCATCAAGGACTGCAGCTTAAATCTCTGCTGCACAGACAGGTTGAGAAAGGGAGCAGCTGACTGTAACCTTTTGAACTTTCTGAGAAAGTCAAGTATTGCCTAACAGACTAATGTTTCTGTTTGTCCCCTTGGTAGCTGTTTATATTCTTCTCTATGGAAAAAGCAAGATGTTTGAATCTTGAGGACTTTTTATATGTGCTTCTGGGTTGCCCCAGTGCACAAATAAACTGTGTAGGTGCTTTGTGATCAGAATAATCTCACATGATCAGTCATACATTGTTCTCTTGTCAACAGCAGCCATGTAGGATCAGCCTTGTGTCCTGGACTGAACCCAGAGTAAACAAGCACCCTGATGGAAATGCTCCATAAACACCCAGAATCTGGAGACATTCTCAACTTGCAAGATGCCAAGTTTTTTTCTGTGAAGAAAAAAACCCTCTATTCTATTTGACATAAGGCTATTTTATTGGATGAAAGATTTCGATATGGAAAATTTCAAGCAAAGTATTTTATGAAGAAAGTTGGGGAGTTCTATGCAGATGTTTAAAAAGTGTTTCTTTTAAAAAATCCGTTATTTTCTTTATAGTGGGTAGGATACGCATAGGGCCATATCTCTGATGGCATAAATGAGGAAATATATTGAAGCTAATAAAGCTGTGACTCATTTGCATCCTTAGACACTGTGGTCCCCTTGTGTTGCTCACAGGGCTATGGAAATTCATGATTTTAGCACTACACCTTCTCCCTCCAAGTTCTTGGAAGGCCTAAAACTCCTTGTCCCATATCATCAGGTCACCACATTCCTCTTCACTTCAGGCACATTCATGGTAGATGAAGATAAAATTGTTTATCTGGCAGTTGTGCTTCAGCAAATTGCTTTTCCATATGAAGTTGCCTATAAATAACTTTCAGTTTCAATTAAAAAAATAAAATGGATCCCAGACCAAAGTCATTCCTCACTTTCTCTAGGATCCGTAACATACGGAACCCATAACAGTACAACTATCTGGGATACATAGCAATACAACTGTGGGATCCCCACCTTACAGGTGATGGCTGATAGGATTTGAAACCAGCTTGCCATTTGCTTTTTTAGGTTTTTTCACTGATCTGCAGGCTCCTGGTGGAGGTGCTGAAGATCTGCTCCAGCAAATGCTATGCGCTGCTACCTCTTTTTGTCCCCCTGCCAGTATATCCAGGGCTGGCTCAGGACTTCTGCAGGGCACTCAAATTGAACAGAGTAGCATAGAGCACTATTGATATGCATAATATGATCTGCACCTAAACTTGTATATTAATCATCCCCTGAAAAATAACAAAGTACATTATTAAAGGGTGTATAAGCGTGGGGCAAGCTGAAGCTGCTTCCTTTAGTGCTGACCTACTGAAGGGTGGTACTGCCATCACACAAATGAATATTTGGCTCTTAACTTTTTTGCTGTAATAATGAACACGGCATTTCTTATAATCCTTCTGCTTCTACCAATGCTTTGTCCTTGAGAGCACCAGCAGTTAACAGCACAGGTTCATATCTGACAAAGAGATCTCTAACTCCTCCCCAGTATTATCCATTTACGGAAATTGCTGCTTCTCCATAAAATCAGTAGTGAGAATGCTTCCTCTGAGAAAAACATTTCCATCCTCAAACTGCCCAAGGGAGGAATTAAAGTGAAAAGTATATACATCACAACAGGATATACTCCAGTGTGTTACTGCTATTTCAGTATGCAGGCCTTTATCTCCATTCCTGCCTTTCCACTCGTCGCTGTTCATTATCTTTTCCTTTGCAGTGGAGCTCCAAGGCATTTCCACACTCTCCGCAGTTGAGAAGGAAGAGATGCTGGCGAAGAGTTATATTAGTGTGTGGAAGAGGGAATTATCCTACTTGGGGTTATGCCCTTGGCAAGCCATGTTGCAACATCTGTATGTTATTATACTGCAAAACCTATCTTTCTACCCCCGAGAAAACCTTCCAGCTGCCCTGTAAATCTGCTATTTTTATATATTTGAATCTATTAAAACTATAAAAAAACCTGGTTGAAACATTTGCATGTGACACTCACAAAGGTGCCAGGAGAGTGTCAGGGGATGCAGAAAAATCTGAGGGGTCAGAAGAAAAAGGAACAAGAGCATAGATGCACTCTTGCCTTGTTTCCTTCTTTCTGAACTCTGTAGAAGAAAATGGAAGCAATCAGGACCATTATAACTGTGTCAGGTCCTGGCCTGAGAAACTAGTGTGGGTGGGGGCAGTGACTGTGTCACACAGGTCACAGGAATTTGTATGCTGTGTGGGTGACTGCAAATGTGAGCCTTCTTGTTTGCTCCCCTTCACTCTGCCCATGTAAATCCGTACCTGGATCAGGCACAGCTAGAAGGGCATTAGTGTTTCTCAGAGGAAGGGTGGGAAGATGGGAGTGCGTGATTCCTGATTGTAGGTGACTGTGGAACCACCAACATTCGCTCTTTGAAGAAAATTAAAAATGTTGTTTTTCAGTCTTGCCTTTGGGAGGGAGAGGAACTGCTATAGAAAGTCTCAGGCTGAGTTTCCCTTGCCATTTGTAATAAAGGCTGGCAAAGCATGGCATGTACCATCATCTGGCAGGGATCCACGGGTGTCAGGTGTCAGCCTAGAGGCTGGTAGTGCATCAGTACAGCACGCCATGAGACCAGAAAAAGCAGCATAAGACATCTCATGATCCCATACAGACATTCAATGGCAAGTAGGGATTTGGCGCAAGTCACAGTCACATAAAATGCAATAGCTATCTTCAGTGTAATATGGTAGCACTTATTGCCCAAACAGGCTAGACTGTCTTTGTTGTAAAACAAAGGCAGGTCTGGAGACTACTGCTTTGGCTGGAGATCACTGCTTTATACACAGCTTTGGCAGGGCCTGAAATGCTGTGTGCACCTAAGAGCTGTTCATAAATTGTGCACCTGAGAAATGCTTGTAAGTTGGAGGTAAATCAGAGGAAAAAGGAGAGAACTCAGAAGTAAGGAAGTTAGAAGAAATGATAAGTAATCATTTAGGTTGGAAAGGACCTCTAAGATAATCAAGTCCAACAATTAATCTACCACTGCCAAGACCATCACTAAACTATGTCCCTAAGTGCCACATCTACACATCTTTAAAATACCATCAGGGTTGGTGACTTGACCACTTCCCTGGCCAGTCTGGTCCAATGCTTGACAACCGTTTCAGAGAATAAATGTTTCCTAATATTGAATCTAAACCTCCTCTGGCACAACTTGAGGCCATTTCCTCTTCTGGACAAGAGAAGGCAAGAGAATAAGCCAGTAGGCAAATCTATTGTCTGGGATAAACAGTAGGAGAGGCAAATTCAGTGGGTTTCAATGAGATCTTGAAAGCAAGAAAAGATTGCATAGTTAGGAGGATGTTTCTGTCAGGAGGTGAAAGGCTAGACATAACAAGGCAATGCAGTAGTCTGTATAGTCTACTGGATTATCAAGGACAGAAATTAAAACACCCAAACCAGAAGTTAATCCAAGCCCCAGACTGGCTGCTGCATCTCTGGGACTCCCTGGAGAAACCCTCTTTCCTCCAGTCATTTATGATGAAATCAGCATAGCTTTTGGGGAGATATCTATGGAAATAGTGCCCTTAAGGAAGCAGGAATATCAGGGGTGACCAGCCTCAGGTCCTGGCTTAATGGTGCTGGTAAGCAGTACAAGCAGCACTCCCATGCCACTTCACAGGATTGGCAGCAGGGCTGTGCTAGCTCTAGGTTAATACTAGGAGTAAGGGAAGCAGAGCCAGCAGGGCTGCTCAGACCAATCTTGCTGGGCACAGCCAGAGACACTGTTACCTGTGCCTGTAAAAAACTTCTGGTGACTGTCACCCAGGCTCTCTGAGCAATGCTCTGCAAGTCTTTGAGCTCTGACTACTCAAAGGTTTTGGCATGTGGCTTGTGTTCACCCTGCACAAGATGGTCTTTTGCATCTCTTACAGCTCCATTTCCTCCAGATCTGAAAACAGGGATGAATCCAGCAATAAGTCAAGGATAAGCGAGATGGTGAAATGAAAACAGTATCTTTGCCTCAAGCCTTGTCTCTTTTGCATGATATTATTTATGCCAAAGGGTTCTTAGTTGCCAGATGTACCCAAGACTCAGCTGTAAGTTTATTTATGGTGACACAACTTCAAGAAAGCAGTGAACTGAGTTGAAGGGAAAATTTAAAATGTTATCTGAAAAAGAAGAAAAATTACAAGAAAATGTCATTAACGCAGTGATGTTGATAATTGATAAGTGTGCAAATGCAAACAGATTTAGATATGGCACTTTTACTTCTATCACAATGCTTTCTGTTTTGTGTTGGCAGCAAACTTCCTAAGTGTTTTCCAGAACGAGGACATAATGTCCAAAATCAGGTTTAATAATAGGAAATCGTGGCTTTGTTCACTGAAGTTCTGATCCCCAAAACTGATCCCTCAGCATAATTAAGCATAGAAATATTGGTCCAGTTTATGGGTCTTGTTGAAGACAGAGAGCCAAAGTCTGGACTCTGTTTCTCAGGATCTGTAATGTTTGTAGACTTGCAGCTGTTCCAAACCTCCCATGCAGCCTCTCAAATCTTTCTCTGATTGGTACTTCCCTTATCCCTCCTTGAGATGTCTTGTCTTTCTACCAGTGACTCACACAGCTCATACACATGCAGGAGATGCAAAGGGCTCCTGGAGACAAGACAGCAAAGATTAAGGCTTCAAGCTATGCTTTCTTTTTGCCGATCTTCCTTTTGGCTTGCTTTTGCATTGAGCGACAAATGCAGCGTCATCTCTAACATTACCCATTCTCAGAGCCTTTCCTACCTTTCAGCATAACCCTGTTTGTAGACACCACCCAGCAGAATGACATTACTTTAAACCTCTGTGTACATGTACAGCTCTTCAGCATGTGAGGACAGAGGATCAGCTGCCAAAGACTAATGACCAAAGTAATTTTTTATATCAGCTGAGGGACTAGCACAGAACACCTTGTGTTCTAATGAGACTCAGAATATCATCTGCCCAGCTCAGAGACCAGAGTGCATAGTCCTTAAAAAGAAACTTTATGAGCACCATGGCAGAGCTGGACTATACTGAGTATCACTAAATACACATAGGATCACATCCTGCACTCTCTCCAGTAAGGACATCAAAGGAGGGTATAGAAACTCACCAAGAGGAAGATTGAGAAAAACCTGTCCCCTGGGAGTCCTCTAATCCTAACAGAGGCTGGTCAGGCCTGAGATGCAAGCTGCTGCAGCCTTTCTTGAAAATAATTTTCTATTGGTATGTTCCAGAGTCTTGCTGGTGTTTAAAGTTCCACCTCTTATTTCAATCTTGCTAAGTGTAAAACATTTTTATTGGAAAATGTCCCTCTCTAAAAGGCAAGCATCCAGTATGCACGGCTGCAGCAGGAGATCTGAGAATGACTCTTGAAAACAGGATCCCCTGCGACCTGACTACTACTGAGCTCTCAGCTCCTTGGTGGGCAGTTTTTCACTTCATTGTATGCAATAAACATTAACCTAATTCGCCACTGTTTTGCAGAACTTAATTTACTTCAGCAAAATGTGTTGTGAGACCTAGAGATTTTTCTGTTGAGTACATTACGATTTTGCTCATGTATTGATCTGCAGACTGTCGGGGATTCATCTATTTAAGGATTTAACCAAACCACTATAGCATATTCACTAGCAAAAAAACCCCAAAAAAACCCTCAAAAAACCCCTAAACAACCGTCCCCCCCCCAAAAAAAAAACCAAACCCAAGCAAAACCAAAAACAACAACCCACCAACATTATCTTATTTTGCTTATTTCTCTTCTTTTGCAGAGAAGGATGACAAAATAAAGAAGCCAAAAAACTCCACCCTTGAAATGTTTTCTTAGCTGTTGCTTGTGCAGAGGCAGGGAAAGCAGAGAGAAGGAGAAGTATAAAATAAGGGAGGGGAAGGCTGTGGAGAGAAAGTACATTTAGGTCTAATTTATAAGACTTACACAAATGCCATAAAAGGAAAATTGTTCAAATAATAAATGTAAAGCCAAATCAATTTCTGGTGCTGCTCCATCAGCCTCTATGGAGTGCCACCAGAAAGAGCTTTAGCCTAGTGCTGTATAGCAGGAAAATTGAGAACTTGTTCTTCCACAGAAAAGTGGAAAAGATCCCAACTTTGCACTGCTGAGCTTTGTTACATGGGAGCTATAAATCCACTTGTTATAATGAATAAGATGTAGACTGCTGCAAGGGAAAATGCCTTGCACCTTGTGTGAATGTACATCCATGGCTGTCCCCCTGCACCCTGAGCACCAGGGCTGGCTAAGAGGTGGGCATTAAGACTTTGATGACTCGGTGGTGCCTGGGAGCATCTTTCCCTGTGTGGGAAAAAGAGGCGGCATGCCATCGGGAACAACCCTGGTTTGGCAAGATGGAGGAGTATGACTGTGCCCCAAGCATGGCCAGCAGTGCCTTGCAGCACATGGAGGAGCTGTGGTCTCAGAGGCAGGAGCTGGCACTTCCCATGGGCCTTTGCCTCCTGCAGACCAGCAGCAGCAGTATCCTCTGGCCTTAGCATGTTCTGGCTCCCCAGCTGCCTTGCTGAAAAGTCACCGCAGATCCAAGCAAGAACATTCCCTCCATCTGTGCCTCTCTGAGTGTGAGGGTGATGTGTTGTGAGATGAATACTGAGGAACGCATTCAGTGATAACCTTTGCTGCAAACAGATACTTGGTTTTCACTGTCCTGCATGTGCTCTGTAAAAAGCCTTGAATTTAAAGCTGTGTATTAAGAAGCAGTGAAAACCCACAGAACCAAGCAGACATGCTTGGAAAAAATGGCACTGCTTTTTGTCAAAAAAGTTACAAGACTGAAAAAGCTTTGACCAGTACTACTGACAGAAAAAAAATCCATGCTCCTAATGCAATTTTGAAGACAGCTACATGGAGTTAATTAGAGACTAGATTTCTGCTTGATAGTATTTGAAATGAATACAAAAACTCTGTTCAAAGAAGACATAGCTGTTTATGACTTTCTTGACCTTGTTCTAAAGAGCAATGGCCCCCCCAGCCCTGCTGGATTTCATAGGACTTTCCTGAAAGGTTGCTCAGAAAATAGTTTCAATGAATTACTGTAAAGTCAATGTTGTATAGTCCACATGCCTGCCTCAGGGCCTGCAGTTTGCTGCACTTGTTCATGCTTCTGAATAAAGACTGCTGCTTACAGAAAGTGTTATTATTAACCATGTTTCTCCCTGGTGCAATGACTTCTATAATAAGAAATGACCCCATGGCATATGACCTGAACAAATGTACATAAGCTTTATCTATAAACTTTCATTCTTTTTTTAAGAAGTTTTCATTAAACTCGATAACAACAAAGGAAACCATCGCCAGTAGAATAAGCAAGCTCTTCATCTAGTGCCAAGAGAATTATTGCCAGGTCTTTTTATTGAAAAAAGAATGAGATTCTTTGTGGAAATCCAAACAAGGTTGCTTCTTAGATGTAGGCTGGCAAGTGGCAAATTAAAGAGTTCAAACCAAACCCCATTTATGTAACAACAAAGCTCAGAAGACTTCTGCCCCTTCTTTTGCCTCCCATTTCATCCTTGTTGTAATTCTTTCTTAGATATTCTGGTTTAGATTCAATATGACTACTACTTCCAAATAATCTAGAATAAACAGAAGAGCTCAACTTCTTTTTTTGTATTGCTGGAACATTCACCTACCATTTCTATTATAAAATGGCATCTTCATGTTTTAGTAGGGCTATATTCAGATATTCATGAAGGATTTTTATAAACATTTCCTAAAAATTGTTCAGTTTCTTAGCTAGTGTGGGGAATATCCGCTTAGCTACTGACAAGGTCCAGTACAGATTCAGCTGCCGGAATTCAGTGAAGCACTATTGTCCGAGGATAAACATGGTGTATCTGAAATACTTCCAAAATCATGTATTTTATGTTACAAGCAGGATGATCAAAACACATAAAAGTACTTAATGAGTAATAATAAGCAGAATCTTGCACATAAAGCTTATTGTGTCACCTTCCATAACTGTGACCTGCAGATATGGACCTGGATGTAAGCATTAAGATCATGATATGAAATATTTTCAGGTAGGCACAGACTCTGAAAAGCTAAGAGAGAGGGATTCACTTCATATGAAAATACGTGAAGGTTACATAATGAAAATACTGCAGGATAGTGATGTGAGTCCCGATCCTGCCCTCAAACCCAAAATTCCCACTGGCTTGCAAATAGGATAGGGTCTGCACTGAAGCAGTTTTCAGCCCCTTTGTCTCTCTGACTTATTACAGGAGTCTGAAAACCTTTTGCACTAGAGGCTGAAGATTTTCTATGTAGATGAAGGAAATGCATAGCAATTCAAAAACAGATGAAAAATCTCACCAGATGAATGTCACAAAAACTGGTGGATATTATTAAAGACTAGTGACTGTTTTCCCCTGTATTTCTGTGCAATGAAGGTTTGCAGCCCAGCAAGCAAGGTTTTTTGAAAACCAGCAATTTTATTCTGTTGAATGTTGTTTCTTGCTTGGTTAATCATAACTTTTAAGATGCAGGGAGCATTGGAGGGTTATTTTAGCAGTACAGATGTATCGAAAGAGAACACAATCAATTAAAGCTGCCACTGTACGTACTTCAGAGCCAGGATGATTTCCTTCAACTGTATGTCAATGAATGGCATTATTCAATATGTGTAATCCTTCAGAGATTTAAGAATCACTAGCTAATAAACTATGCCTTAGTGCATCTGTAACATCTGCAGTTTCCTGGTCACAGAAATGCATTTGTCACAGAGAGCACAGAGAGGAAACAGGCAACCATTCCCCAGCTGAAAACCTTATGAAAGCAGGGACCTCACAGAGGAGGCTGGGGGAGGTGGGGGGTAGCCAGCTCTGCACACTGCCTGCTTTGCACAGAAAAACCAAAGCTGATTAAAAAGAAGTATCTGCAGAGACCTAGGGCTTTAAAAGACAAACCCAAAAAACCTCCAAACCCAACAAACCCAAATACTTGTGGTTTTTCAAAGGAGCAGGCTCAAAAGAAACCACCTAGAAAGCAGAGAATGCTGCTGGGCTCTTTGCTGCTCTCAGCGTCCTTGTAAGTAACACTCTCCACAATTATCAGTGGAGTCTATTTCACCACAATGAATTTAATTGTGCATTGACAGTGAGAGGGAGTCAGGGAGTGAGATGACAGACAGCCTCGAGGAAGAGATTTATCCCCTCCCTGTCGGGCAGTTTGATAAGGGATGTTGATTCTGCGAGGTCTCACAATGGCTTTTTTATTTGTTTGCTTAATACTGGGCTGTTTCAGAAACGCGCACAGCTGAGCTGACAGGAGATGCAAACAGAGCGTGCTCGTTTGGGAATTACGGGGGTGGTGGTACACCGGAAAATAGCCTCTGTCTTCTTCACAGGAAAGTCAGCTGATAAACTGATCTTAAGACAACGTATCTTCCTTCCTGTAAAATGCAATAACAGGCAGACCTTATGACCCCGATGGCCTTCTGCTGAGTTTATTCCTAACCAGGGAGGAAAAGGGGGAAGCTTTCCCTGGCATACATAGCACACAGCTCCTATGTGAATCACGCTGCTATGCTTAAAGCAAGAGCCAACAATATCAGCATAGTGGGCCACATATCTTTCAAAGCAAGTGAGTTCACAAAGAAGTCCCCTGCTCATGGAGATAAGCCGCAGCAGCCCTTTCATTAAACATCCGCTGTGTACTTCCCGTCGGAGCTGCAGGCTTGGCCCAGGGCACGGCTGACTGATGAGAGCCAGCAGCCACTCTCATGGCTTCTCGTTTTGCTATTTAGGACAGATTTTCCCTGCAGCACTCGACAGAGGGCAAAAAGAAACACACCATTTATGTCACCCTATTAAATACACACAGCTTTAGCTGCACAGCATCATGCAGCAGCCGTTCTCATCCCTGTCTTGGCTCTGTGCAACAGAGTAAACATCATAAAGAACATAAAAAGGAGTTTTCCTGAATTTTCCCTGAACTTCCCTGGCAACAGAAAGCTTTAACAGGGCAAGGCTCTTTTTTTTCCCTTCGAGACAACATTCCTCCCACCCTCCTTCCTCCTCAAATAAAGTTGGCAAAAACCCAAAGTCTTGTGCTTGAGGACCATGCTCAGGGGTCCCTCCAGGAAACTATGTTCAAAAGAGTTAATGCAGGAGCTCACTTGCTTTCTTTGAATCATACTGTGTCTGCCCTCATTTTTCCTCCCCTTGAATTAACTTTGCTTTATAGTACAGAGATTGTTATGGCTCACTTCTAGAGGAGTGAGCCATACAGCTTGATGGCAGTAAGCAGGCATCAGGCCAGGCTTTCTCCTGCTTTGCACAGCAGACAGCTCTTTACATATGTGCTGTGAGTATAAAACCCTGCCACCTCAGATTTATAGATATGGTACACTCCGCAGCTTCTAAAAACCACATACCCTCCCCTAAAAGATCCAAGAGTGCTTCTACTTAATCCTCCCAGCATTTACAGCAATTACAGCTTGTGCTGGTTCAGAACCAAGAGCCTAGGGCAGGCCCTAACTTTATGAGGTGCTATATGTGAGTTCTGACTCAGGACCTTGTGAGCCAAAAAGAACTGGAGGAGACAAACAAGTCAGGATGGGGTAGAAGCAGGACGCATGCACTGAAAATGGTGTGTCTTAGGTCTGTATGTAATTGTCCTTATCGTCATGATGGCAAAAAGAAGGTTAAAATTAAAGTGACTGTATTATTTTCCAAGGGAGTCACTGTGCCCATGGTCTCTTTATTGCGGCACAGTGACTGAAAAAGAGATCAGAATTCAGAGAAGCAGGTCTTGTGAGGTTTGTAATAGGACCATGGGTGAATGATTCCCAAACATCTAAACCCCAGTAAGACTCTCTGTGACTTGGCAGAGGGTGGAGAGCTACTGCCACCAGTAATGGTGCTGGCTGCCACCACCAGTGGAGGCATTTTGCAGCAGATGGCTGTGGACCTTGGGCTGAGTTGTGTTCCTTTTAAGCAGATTTGTATTAAACAGCAAGGCCAACATTCTTTATCATAACTAGTGACACCTCCTTCTCAGGTGTCCTGTTTAAGGACAATATGCTTAAAGGGGAAGCAGGCACACAAACTGATTCTTACTGCCTTCTTTTCCTGGCTCCCTGGGCTGAGACATGGCACCCATTGCACAGCATTCAGTGCTTATGTGGCATGGTCCAAGTCAGACACCACAAGGGGCAAAATTCAAAGCATAATTCTCAGATCCTCCTGCTTTTTTGCCTGAGGTACCATCTGCAATCTGCATTTTGTGGCCATCTGGCCATCAGTAGCCCACCTGCCAGTGCTGCTCACAATTTGGAAGCTATTCTAGACATAGGCCATAACTTTAAAAGGAGAAATAACCGTGTTGTAAGTTCAACAAACACTTTTGGCTATTGGGTAGCATGCACTGCAGCAGTGGAAGTTCAGGTTCAAAATTCTGCCTCCTAAAACTGGCTCAATTAACAGAAACAAAATAAAAACACAATACTGGGTGTCAGCCCATTAAGGAAGTTTTACACTTTCCTCTCTTCCTTTTCATCCATCTAGAACAACAAGATTCACATGTAGACTCTCCAGGACATTTCTCAAAAGGAGGAAGGCATCCTCTCCCTCTTTTGAGGTGCAATTTAACACATCAAACACAGCATCACCATGTCTGACCCCAGTAAGTTTACGTTCATCTCAAGGATTATATTGGCAGAACAAAATGTGGCTTTTTATGTGGAGTTACTTCATCTATCTGGTGTGGGTCAAAAGCATGGCAGGGGATGTGCTAATAGCTAATCTGTAAAGATGACTGCAGGACCATACCTGATCCTCTGCCCTGGCCTCTCAGGTTTGTTAGAACATAACCTAAATAAATGCATTACTGCTGCAGAAAAACATGCTGCAGTCACCCAGACTTTGCTCTAAAATTTGATACACCTGGCACAAACTCACTCAGCTCTGAAATCATCCACATTGTTTAATCTTTGAGCATCCAACGAATTTCTCCTAAGATTACAGTTCTTACAGGGTAAGGTGGAGGGTAGGCAAGTGATGACTCATAAAGGTTTGGCTGAATATAGTGTGTGAATTTGGTGTGTCTAGTTTCAGACAATACTGCCATCCATAACGTAAAGATGCCAAAGAGCAAGAAAGGAATTTTTATTAGTACAAAAAAAAAAAAAAGAAAAAAAAAAAAAAAGAGGGAGAAGAGAGGAATTCTTTTCCCCACCTTCTTATTACAGCATAGCTGGGAAGGGTGAAGCCTGAATACTTAACCCCCATAGAATTTCCATGTGAAAGAAATTAATTCATTTCAGAAAATTCCATCCTCCTGCTTGTTTTCTCAGCTGTAAAAAAAATTACTAACATGCCCCAAGGACCTGCCTTAGGTTCCCTCACATCAGGTGTTTCATACTTCTGAGCCAAACAGAACAAGACAGAAAGTTTATGTCAGTCACTTATTAGGGTTCCCATTTCAATTCATGCTCCTGTTTCTGATTATAGAGTGATGAACATGCACATGCTTTTTTGGGAAAGCATAAATATATTGGTGGGTAATATTTTTAAGACTTGTCATTTATTAAGAATTTGTGCCTCTGCATGTGTGGAAGGCACTTGGTCACCTGGGTCAGGTCCATGGGAATGTTCTATGAAATAATGCATGAAACAGCATGAAAAAGAATGTTTCTTCACAGTGCACAGATTTCGTGAGCTGTTCCTTAGCTGGACAAGGCTGGCTTTTAGGACAAAATGGCAGTTTATGCAATGCTACAGGATATTGTAATGTAGAATGGTTACAAGCTCTGCAGAGAGTGGGCTGATAATGGCTCTACTGCAGACTGTGGCATAAGGAAACATGTCATTTCAGTGCATCTGATATCCTCAGCTGTAAGCTATGACAGCACTTCCTCTTCCTGACTTTATTTACAGTATATTTGCTCTATGGGAGGGACTATCTTTGGCTGCACATTCTCTGGGACCTGGCTCTAGGTGTCTACCTCAGCTGCACTGCCTCAAGATGCTACTTTAAGACCAACACTTTGGTGTGAACAGCAGCTCTCCCAGTTCAGAAAGAGGGGTGTGAAGGTGTAGGCTCTTCCTTTTGACCTCCCCTGAAAAGGAATGAATTGCTATTGGAGCAATTATATCATGTCCTCCTGCTTCTGCTCCTAGCATGTACCCTCTCTCTTGACTGTGGATTGTTAGACCCTCCAGACATCCTATACAGCCCCTGTACCATAACACTGGCAAAGTCTTTCATCAACCTAACAAGCAAATTACCCGTGACAGTCCTGGCCAAACTCCTGATAAAGGTTCTGAAACACAGTGACACCCTCACTCTTTCTTTCTCCCTTGTAAAATCAATCAGACTTACACTTTAAATAGGCAAGTGGCCTAAAGCAGAAATTTTCCCAGACTGTCAAAGTCCTGGGAAGGGGAGCTGAGGAGGGTCTTTCTGCTCGTCATTTATTGTTGAAAGAAAGTTAGTTACATTGGATTTATAAATCTTGAAATGCAGAGCAATATTTGTAAATAGTCTGTAAATAACTGGCAGTCTTTTTACCCTCCTGGCTGTATTTAGCATCCTACGTTCTGTAAATCAGACCTTTCTGATTTTGCCTAGGTGACAAGTCATTGCTAGAATGTGTTAAACTCAGTTACAGGAGTACATGATGTGACTGATGTAATTGAGCATGATGCGTTGGCCTGGGAAATTAAAAAAAAACACAGTTTGCTGAAAACCATGGCTAACAGGGCCACTGACTAAAAAGCAGCTGGTAACCCTATAAAGACAGTTACATTAGAACCTGTCCAATTTGAGTGGCATTCGTTGGCATGTGGTATAAATTGCACATCATGTATCCCTCTCCTCCCTAGTCCTGAAAGGCTCCCCCAGTTTCTTAGCATTACACAGGGCTTCCTCAGTAAGGCTTCAAGTACTTGAAGTGCTTTTCAGAATTAATACCATTTTGCAGATAAGTGATAAAAGTGTGCTCTGTGATTTAATGCCCTTTCCAGTGTTTGCTCATTTATGTCTCACTTTGCAAAAAATTTGAATTTGCAAGGGGTTTCCCACTCATTGGTGTAAATTTAACCTCTAGAGGTTCGTTGATTTTAGGTTAGAACTGCCAGCTCAAGACATTTGAATATATTGAGCCAGGCCTGCATTTTGTGTGAGTGACTGAAACATAACTCCGTGCTTCTTTTTGTATGCCTTTTGGGTGCTGAAACTTCAGCCAGCACTTCGGTCACATTTTCATGCCTTTCTTCACAACAATGTGATGCTCTTGCAGAAAAGACAAATGTCACTCTGAGACCTATTACTAGAAATGCTGGGTATAAGACAAGAGAGGTAATTATTCTGCCCTACTTGGCACTGGTGCAGCCTCGGCTGAAGTAGTGCATCCAGTTCTGGGTGCTGCATTTTGAGATAACTGCAACAAGATGATAAGAGGCTTAGAAAACATGAACTTCTGAGAAAGGTTAAGAGAACAGGGATTGTTTATTCTAGGATGTAGAGACAGAAGGAAGAGGATAACACTTTGAAAGTACATTAAAAAAGAAGACAGAAATAAGTTTTTCCTTTCTCAACAAAGGGTAGAAGATACAGTTATAGAATCATAGGATAATTTAGGTTGGAAAAGATCCCTAAGATCATCAAGTCCAACTGTGAACTTAGCACAGCCAAATCCATACTAAACCATGTCCCTAAGTGCCACATCTACACATCTTTTAAATATCACTAGGTATGGTGAGTCCACCACTTCCCTGGGAAGCTTGGTCCAGTGCTTGACAAACCTGTCAGAGAAGAAATTTTTCCTAATTTCAAGTCTAAACCTCCCCTGACACAAATTGAGGCCACTTCTTCTTGTCCTATTGCTTGTTATATGGAAGAAGAGACTAACAGTCACCTTACTACAACCCCCTTTCAGGTGGTTGTAGAGAGCAGTAAAGTCCCCTCTAAGCCTCTTTTCTCACCTTTTTCCTTATCCTTTGTCACTGTGTTTCCCCCTGCATCCAATAAAGGATGGACACTCTCATCAACCCTTCTTTTGTTGCTGAAGTATTTATAGAAATATTTTTTATTGTCTTTTTTAGCAGTTGCCAGGTTAAGTTCTAGATGGGCTTTGGCCCATCTCATTTTCTCGCTGCATAACCTCACAACATCTTTGTAGTCTTCCTAAGCTGCCTATTCTTTCTTCCATAGGTCATAAACTGATTCCCAGCCAAAGCCCTCTGTTCAGCCAGGCTGGTCTTCCCCACCAGCTTGTCTTCCAGCACATGTTGACGGCCTGCTCCTGTGCCTTGAAGATTTCCTTTTCAAAGAACATTCAGCCTTCCTGGACCCCTTTGCCCTTCAGGACTGCCTCCCAGGGACTGCATCAACTAGGCTCCAAAACAGGCCAAAGTCTGCCTTCCAGAAGTCCAAGGCAGCAGTTTCACTGACCCCTCTCCTTAGTTCCCAAGAACTGAAACCTATTATTTAGTGACTGCTGTGCCCAAGACGGCCTCCAACCACCACATCACCCACAAGTTCTTCTCTGTTCACAAACAACAGGTCCAGTCAGCACCTTGCCTAGTTGGCTCACCCAGCAGCTGTGTCAGGAAGTTACCTTCCACACACTCCAGGAACCCCCTAGACTGTTTCCTCTCTGCTGTACTGTATTTTCAGCAGACATCTGGTAGATTGAAGCCTCTCATGAGAACAGGGGCAAGCGACTGTGAGACTGCTCCCAGCTGCTTATAGAATATTTCATCTGCATCTTCAAGTAATTGGATAATTCACCACTTAAATTTGAATTAAATCTCAGGAAAAGCCGTCTGATTACAAATGCAGTGTTGCATTCGAACTGTTTTTTCAGAAACATGGAGTTCTCCTTTAGAAGAAGTATTTAAGAACAGATCAGGAAAACATCTGGCATGCATCATGCAGGCAATGGCACATTCCTGCACTCCTACCCTGTGGGAATAACCTATTGATGTTTCTTCCAGTTCCCCTAGAGTGTCTGGTGGTTCTGAGAGTGTAAGCAAGAAGCGAACATTTAACAAGAGAAGAAATAAAGTAAGTGGAGACTGCAACATAGCTGTTTACCTCCAGCCTTGGTTTTACATGTAAAACCTTCAGTACTGTGAGAATTATGGTAAAATCCCCCAACTCCACAATTCTCTGGATGGCATGTTGTGACCCTTTATTTGAACCTCATACATAGCACAGTCTACTGAATGTTCCTCATTGGGTTTCCCACTGAGCCCCATAATTTCTGATTGATTAAACACATACATTAGAAAGACATCCAGTCTATGTCTTAAAAAGCCTTTGTTTCTTTCTCTGGCAAAAAGGATTCCATTGCATTGCTTTCTGTGCTGCTCGAAAGGCTAATTAACTTAACTGTCAGAAATCTACATTTTATTCTATTATACCCAGCTTTATCTGTCCTCTACTCAACCTCATTAAGGTTGCTTCTGCCAGCAGATGTCATTTGTATTTAGAGACTTAGAGAAGGTCAGGTTACCACATGGCCTGCAGATCAATAAGCTTGAACAAAACTTGTGCAACTTTTCTGTCATGGTTGAACTGTTTTTCCATTTTTCTAAAGACATTTGGAGTTCATACCTGACCACCAATGCTTATACTGCATAAAGCCACAACCGTAAAAAAATGCAACAGGCAAATTAGGCTGCTGTGTGACATGTTATCTTATAGGCACTTACACCTGTATGTGCATGACCACAAAACGGAATGCAAAAGCAAAATACTCAATGTAATTAATTTAGCATAATTCTGCCTACCACATAAATAGTCTCTCACTGTCTTTTCGTCTTATGCATATATGCATACATATCCATTCATTTTGGTTACAGACACCAGTGTGAATTAGTGTTTTTGTCTAGTATTGTATGTTGAAGCCAAATTAAATGCAAATATGAACATTTGTTTATACGCGTAATAAGGTGGTCCAATTTCCAGACTTGCTGACTATTTGCTCCTTCAAAGGAAGCAAGAACTGTAGGTAATTGGGATTGCTGGAAATCAGACTACTCAGTAAATTTCTAAGCACTGATTTGAGAGGAGAACTTTAAACTTAAAACACTGAAACTGTGTATGTATTTCCCTTCAGGAAAATGTAACAGTGCTAAACATTCTGCTTTACTCAGAAGCTGTATTTTTCTTGAAGACTCAGATATCTAAACTAACAGCTTGCTTTTGTGTCCTTGTCCACAAATCCTAGCCCCAAAGAACCCCTTTAATAAGGATCACAAGGCACTTGACTGTCTTTTCTGATTAAGACAGTGGACAGAAGGTGAGGCTACCAAGTAAAGCTATTGCTGGGAGTAATTTTCCTGATGACACTTGCCCACTGTCTAGGAAATAACGTGAGACCGCCACAGCATTTTAGAAAGTCTGGTAAGATGTCATTAGACAATTGTATCTTTCAGTACCTAGGATCAGCCTGTGCCAGATTTGAACTAATTATCTGGAGTCAGAGTTGGGCAAACACTTTGTTTGGAATGGGGCTTGAATGACTTTTTTTTAACCTGGTCCTCTGTTTCTCAGCTGAATCTTGAACTGCAGATTATTTGCAAGCATGTTAAATAAAATGAGACATTTTGTTAGATCTACTGTAGATACAGTAGTTTTCTTCTCTTGCTGTATAAATATAGCTCTTACAATTAGATCCTGCTGATACTAACATGCACATTTTTATACTCAGATTTGCCTTTGCTCACATACTTTATAGATATAGCTGAAGCATCCATTGCTCTGGGAAACATTTCCTAGAGCTGATGTATTCATTGGAGTATTTGCAGGAGGTGAATGCAAATGTGAATGAGATAGAGTTGAAGGAAAGGGAATTCACTTCAGAAATGCAAGGAAAGCATCTGTGAGATATTAAAACCAATGGCAGCCTTCCTGTCTACGGCTATGTGCTGTTTCCAAAACTTCTAAAAGAGACAACAAATTCTTCTGCTGAGCCTCCAGTTCCTTCCACAAAACAAACTGCTTAACTGTTGACTTCACCCTCAGTGCCAGGTCCAAGTATTGAGTATCAGTCATTAAGTGATACTTGCACAGAAAATTTGGGCATGCCTCAAATTGTCAAGTCTACTTGTGCAAACTCAATATTTATATTAATTGAGGTGAGAAGTGATTCACAGTCAGAAAACTGCTGTTTCCTTTGTTCTGATCTGATTGGCAGCGCTGGATTATGCTGTGCAGTAGCTGTCAAGGCGAGACAGGACACGTATCAGCCCTTCAACTTTAAACTGTTTGATGAGAGCTTTCATGATCTAAACCTGTTTCACACTGCTATGGACAGCTTCTTTTTCAATTAAACAATAACATTAAATTAGTGTAAAAGCTTGTATTTTTTTTTTTTTGAAAAATACATTGCCAATCCATTTGACAACAATAATAGAATTACACCTGCCCTAAACCAACATGTCTTTGAAGCTGCTTGAATCTGGAGGCTGATAGTGGCTCCATTATCTGTAGTGTATCAACTGCAACTGCCAAGTCCAAATGACAAGGATTTTCAGGTAAAATCAATTACACACTAAGGTCCTGGTTAGCCACATGAACCATATATACTGTAGGCAGAAACAATAAATACCTGTATCTAAGGCTAGTCAGATATGAGTCACAAAGTGGAAAGACCGGTAACAATCTGCAGTGTATTCTTAGATATTACTATAAAAGGAGAGGGATGGCATGAGGAAAAATTAAGCCTGAAGCCTTTTCTCCATTTACACTCATTTAAATGAGCCTGGAATCAATAGAATCCAATCCAAAGGACACAGTGTGCCGTGTCAGGTGGTAATTATGCCTTGGTGCTCTTCATATTATTTATACTTTCAAACATGCATACCAAGAAGCTTCAAGTTACAGTATAGCTAGCAATCTCTTCGTTCCCAATAAAATAGCTCAGAAGATGATCACCAGCTCCCAAAGAGTTGCAGAACATTCCTTTACAAGTTGAAGTGAACTCTCGAGTGTATAAGATAGGGTGAGCAGAGATGGGACTTCAAATGACACAATAACAAAATAGCAAGAAACCAGTGGTTTTCAGCTGTCAAGCGCTTTACTTCATTAGCATTTTTTTAATTTATTTTGTTTTTCCCTGAATAGCAAGGCTGACATCACATCTAGGCTGGGACCTCCACAAGAGACTTCAGAGAATAGGAAGAAGAGAGTCTTGCAATAAAAGACCACATGCAAGGAATATAATTTGTCAGAGAAAGAAAAAAGGCAACTTTAAGTGTGCTGCTAATGGCCTAGATGTCTCACTCAACCACAGGATAAATGTCTGCACACTCAGCAAGCTTAGTCCAAATTTTACTCCAGTGTTTCACATTGCAGGTGGTAGCAGGCTGATTCTGAGTGTTATTCTATCTGAGCTGGTTAGCTCATCCCCTGTCTAAAACTGCAGTCTTCATGTTTCTCAGAGGTTTCCAGCATTTCCAATTATTGCTTTGTATAACTTCTTTTTCTGCACCTGAGGTTTTTATGTAAATCACTGAAACTTAAGTCAAAAGGGGAAAGCTCTTAGACTCATATAATGTGGCATCTAGTAAGAGATAGATTTATGGTTTCTCTCTAACATGTCACTTGAAATATCACTAGGACCAACCAAAAACCTGCAGCAAAGTCTTGGTCTCTTTAACCAGAGATAGAAAAGTTTTAGTTAATTTCCCCTTATCCTGCAAGTGCCATTCAAAAGCATTTGCAAAGTTAATGGCCACTGCTAGATGACTCACTTCCAAACAAGCACTGTCACAAAATCCCACTGTCAACTGCTAGCTCTGTTCACCAGCATGATAAGGGTGGGCTTGGTCCAGCAAAGAGAAAAAAAAACCCCTGTTTGCTTTTGTTTCTAAGGGAACCTCCACTCATGTGTGTCATCACACACCCTTGCACAGGGGCTTGAAGAGTTTGTGCCTTGAGGCTAAAGGATGAGTACTGTTGTTTTAAGTCACAGATATGAAAGGGATGATGTACTGAAGTGTGTAATTATCAGTACATGCAATATTGCTGTTCTTTACTTCCCAGTACTCTTACACCAGACAAGTGCTCCCCAGGACATTTTTGTGATATGTTTCAGATGCTGTGCTAATAATACTTGCTTTTTGATTTATTTTTTTCTTTATTTATTTTTAGACAAGGGAGAAAGTTGCATGCAATCTTGAAAAGAGAATTGCAAGCTCACCTAGAAACAAATTGCCTTGAGAGTGTTTGTGCTCTGGTCAAGTAATTTTTGCAGGCTGTCTGGTGTTTTGTACAGAAAGACAGGTTTATTGAGCAGAGAATCAGAAGAGCTTGATGCACCTTGTAACTTGCAAAATAAGCCAAACACTCAAGCACTGCTTGTTCCCAAAGCACACATCAACTTCTACACTTTTAAGTCAAGGAAGCTTCTTGCTTCTCCTATTCTGGGGTAATTAATAATTTCCACATTTGTGAAATTGCAGTCTTTATGAAAGTAGCACATCCCATATGTTACTCTGATTTATTTTACTAGTACACTTAGCTGTCTCAATTGCTTGGATGCTGTTGCCCAGCTTCACAAACTTGCTGTAACACAAAACACTAGGGTCCTGTGAGCCAACTTTCTCTTTTTTTTTAAACTTTCTTTTTATTCTGATAAAATTCCCATTGACTTCCAGTTCATATGGGCTGGGAACAAAGGCTGAATAAACGTGAAACAAGGACTGTGGGCACTGACTAATATGAAGCTAAAAGCCAAAGACTGATGGCCGTTTGCAAGTGGTTAAACAGACTTGTTGCGCTTGAAAAGATCACTTTCTATTTATATAAGTTTCTTTAACAAATAGCTTTAGCAGCTGGAGAAGCCCACACAGTTAATGTTGTGTGCTGCTGTTGCTGGTGCCATATCACACAGCAAACACAAGCTTTTGGAAGAGTTTATAAAGGGCTCTACTTCTCTAGTGCAATATGTTACATCTAAATATCGTGGCTGGCTGGTGTCTGATAGGCACTGGCCTTCGGTGTGTGATTTCCGGGTAGAAAGGCAAAGCTTGCTTCCCCTACGGCAGTGATGAATGGAGATGCTCAGGGTGGGATAGAAAGGGATGTGCACCATCTCTCCCTTGCTTCTCCCCAGGGCAGGCTGCTTCTGCAAAAGTACCAGGAGAAAGCAGTCCACTGCGCTGGATGCCTCTAAGGGAGGTGCGAGTGCGCACACAAGTAAATACACAGATGTCAGTCCTTAACAAATTACAAGCTCTAACCACTCTTAGCACTGTGAGGTGACATTTTGCTGCAGTCTCTGCTGGGCTTGGCAGAGCCAGCTTTGCTTGCACCAGGGCTGAGCCTGGCCCGGCACTGTCAAGCCTTACATAAAGTCTCTTTTGCGCTTTCACAGAGCTGTAAAAATGGTTGTATATGATTCAGAAATGTTCCTTCTGGAGGGTGAAATGCTTCTGACTTCCAGAGGAACCTTTACCTGAGCTGCTGTCTGGATAAGGCAGAATAATTCCTTTTGCTCCTAAGAAAATTTTCAAGGACAAAGGGAACTGTTGAAGGCAACGTGGTGCTCATGTAACTTTTTGTCTCTGCTAATGTCAACTCTGTATTCATCATAATCAGTCAGTGTGAAGGTCTCTGTGATTTGTACCAGAGAGACAGCTTACTCCACACTGCTCTGTCCCACTGGCTTCCAAATCACTTTCCTAGTAATCGCATTTGAAAGGATGATCATTTTTGCCTTGGATTAGTCTAAAAGCCTTTCTGTCATTAACCCATTTTTACTCCTTCGCCTGAGGCAGTTTAAGATGAAAAGTACTGGATGTTTCCTTTTGCTTGTTTGTTTTGTGCTTTTTACAGCACTTTCCTCAGGGAGAAGCAGACATCTCAAACACAGGCATGGCCAGTCCCTCCAATCCACTTCTACCCTTGGCATCATTCATTTTAACGCAGACCGATGTATTGCACCCTAGATTGCATTGCTTCAGGTGTTCAAACGATTTTAAATGAAAATGAGTGAATTACAGCAGAGTCTTCCCAAGTGTGCGTAGAGAAGCTGTATAACCGATAAAAAAGAAAAAAAAGGATAAAAAGATGGACAGCTGACAAGATGGAAAAAATGAAAGCCAAAGGCAGAAAAGAAGTGCTTGAAAGACAGGAGAAAATAGTAGTTTAGACATCATGCATGAAAGGCTTTTAGACAGAATGCAACAGCAAACTAGCGCTCAGGAGAAGGGAGAGACTAGTTTCATACTGTGCGCCAGGACTCATGCTAACACAGAGTGCCACTAATCAGCAAGAAGGAAGGCAATGAGGTAAAAACAAGGACACGCCTAGAGAAAATTGGATTAATGGCAAGAAATAAAGGTAGCAAAGAAGCTGCTGAGAGATGGGGAAGAAAGAATAAAATAAAGTAAAATAAAATAAAGTAAAATAAAATAAAATAAAATAAAATAAAATAAAATAAAATAAAATAAAATAAAATAAATAAAATAAAATAAAATAGGAATAAATATGTAAAAAGGAAGAGAGAGGAAAATAAATTCAAAGAAGATGCTTTTAATTTAGGATGTCAGTTAAACATTTTTAATTTGCATTACAAAGTTACCTTCCATAGCAAAGTTTAATACAGTAGGCTGAATATTTTAACTCTCAGGCTTGGGAAAGATACGGGTAAAATATGTAGGTGAAATTCTCTGTATTGTCCATTAACAGATGTAGATACGAATCTTGGATCAAATCAAAAAGTAAATGACTCAAAGGTCAGGCTGTTGGGCTCAGTTTGCTCCCAGCAAAAGGAAAATGGCTGATACAGAAAATATTTCCTCCTGGCGGGATTCCATGGAGAGAACTAACTGACGGCCTCATACCAGGAGCAATGGTTAGTGCAAGAGTTGCAGTGTACATTCCCAGCACAGTCCAAATGGTATTTTCTGGGTAAGTGCAAGGCCTGAGTCATGCTGTGAATGCTGTTTGAATAATCTAACCAACTGACATGAAAACCATACCCCTTTCTTCTGAAGAAGGGAGATTTCTCTCCAGTTTTAAAAAAGACAGTAGCATGGAAAGCAATTAATATGCCACTGAGAAGATAAGTGCAAATGTGCAGATGTTTGAGTGAACTACTAGGTTATGTCTTGTAATCCTTGCTAACTGGAAGGCACAATATGCTATTTAGAGTGCACTTAGAAGACCAAGTTCTGCAAAATACAGGTATGGTGTTGTGTGCAGAATTGACCATCTTTGTACCAGACCATGGACTAAATTCATCCCCGGTGACTGACTTGTAGACTTTACAGGATTGGCACGTAGAGCATCAACACTGCAGTAAAGCCTAATGATCAGCCAAAGGCCGCATGGGGTGTACATGTATTCCTCTGGGAAGTCAGCTATCTTTTTGTACTGATGCTATGTAGTTCAAAGATGAAAGCAACATCTGTTACTAATGAAAGACTTAGGTTGTGACATTAGTCACAACAAAGTGGGAAGACTTACACTGATTTTAGAAGATCATCAAACATTCCTGTGCACTTTAAAGAATTAGAGTATCTTTTGCTAGTTTTGAAAATGTGAATAATGCTTAGTGGGGCAAGTTCCCTTTAAAGGAAAATCACCTTGACTTTGAAAGAGAATGCCAGTGATGTTATCTTAGCTATATTGATAATTATTCCTAATATGTATGTTCCTAAATATTAAAATCTAAATGAAATTTATTGGTTTTGCTGCCTTTTTTTTTTTTTAATTAAGTGAAATCAATGCAAAAATGAGATATTTTTAGACTATTTTCTGTTGACAGTATTCCCTGTAAACATTAACTCATTATTTATCTATCCCAAGGAATGGTATGCATTGAAAGACAATCGCCTTGCAATGGAATGTGACCTTGGCTGGTTTATAACAGCTAAAAAATGCCATCCCTCTGACGTTATATTGTGTTGATGGGAGAGAAAATTAGCTAACTTATTTGGAAAAGTTGCAAAGAAATCTTCAGCCTCCTAGAATGAGTTCAGCTAACCTTTAGGCTCTCTCTTTGGGAATGCCATTAGTTTGTGTTTGCACAGTGGCTTTTATCTAAGAGCTTTTAACAAAGTGTTAAGGAAACATTAATTAACATTACAGCATTTCAGGGGAGAGGCAAAAGTTATTAATCTCTGTTTAAATATCGTACTCTGGACCTGATTCATCTCTTTTCAGCATGTGATGCTGTGGATGTACCCTGCGATCGACACTAGGCTCTGCCCATGGGTTCAGACTCTGTGGAATGCATCAGGGAGGGTACAGCTGGCACTGGGATCAATCTCAGCACCTTAGTCACCCCTTGTCCTGGAGCAGCCCTGCTTTTGCTGCTCCTGGGCAGATCTGCAACTGAGTTGAGTTTGTCACACAGCCTGTGTCCATAGAAAGCAACAAACCATGTCTTTTACCATCACAGCTAAAGAGGATTGTGTAGTAGTCCTGCCATTCAGTCCATGGTCTTTGTGCAACAGAGGGTGTCTCCTTCAAAATAACACTGCCTCAAAAGCTTTCTGTGCTGCTTTAGCAGGTGCTCTGGGGAGCTTTTGGGTGTCAGGAAACCACTGCCAGCATGCATGAGTACAGATGTTGTGACACCGTTTGCTAGTGGGCACAGTGTGCTGGGAAAACAGCCTCTACAGGATCATGGCGCATCTCCAAAGTTATGTGGGGGTCAGACAAAAACATTACAGTCAGTCACGACCAACAAGTTATGCCTAGTATAGAAAGGACTTGAGTTATTTACATTATGAGTAAATAACTCTTGTTATATTGTATTTCTGAAACACCTCCCCTGGGTCATTCAGTTTGCCAGAAACAATCTCTCTCAGTCACAGCCTCAGTGATCTCAGCATACAGCCATTAACACAACTTGTTCTAAGCTCTGCAGAGGCACCTCTCCCAGCTCCAGTAATGATTTTCTTTTTGAGACATTGGCTGTTGGTATCTGAGCTTTGGGTCTGGAGTCATAGCAAGGAGCCTGGGGGTTGTGAGCATAGTTGAGCACCTCTCCCTAACTGCATGGGTTCTGCTGGGTATTTAATTCTGGAAATCAGACTGGGACATCATGGAATGAAGATCCATTTAGGGAAATATCTTAGGTTTGAATTAAGATGATGTTTTGGAAAAAGCACATTTCCTAGTTTTGTTTAGGTTGACAACCAGAGAGCAGTGTCAGAGCAGCCAAACTGAGCTCCCCTCGGGTAAAAACCAAACTGAAAGACACTTTCCAGGGACCGCACCTAACACCCTCCAGCCACTCTGAGGTCTTTAATTCCCTTCCACTAGACTGAGGAGAATTTCATAGTCTTTTTTGTATACACTGTAGGAAGTAAATAGATCACGCATCTGTAATGTTTGGCATGTACACAAAGAAAAAAAAGATACCTCTCTCTTCTATTACTTTTTCTAGTCCTTCTGCATGAGGTAACCACATTCTTCCCTTACTACAACAACCACTTTTTTTCTTGTGGTTTCATTGTATTTGAGTATTTCTGTGTGAAATCATGCTACCCCAGGTGAGGGCACCTACTTGCCAGACAGTGGTTTGTAGAAATCCTGGACCACCATTTCCTTACCTCCTTCAGCTCCCTGAGGGTTAAACTGGTTTCCTGCAGCAGTTTGTGCTTCATTATGTACTTCACACATGAGGCTATTTTTTCTCATTATAAAGAGTCATATAGGTCTCCAAATTCACATGGTTGAGTTTTAAACTTTAAATCAGTCATACATGCATCAGGCTTGAATGGTTCAAATTCTGCTGGACTGCACATTGGAAAACAAAACAAGACTCCTCAAAGAATCTCTCCTCCCCCATCCCTATCCTGTCCTTCTCCTTCCAAAATAGGGCTTATCAACTTTATCCACCAGACTTCCATATCAGAATCTCTTCATATCAGATTTTTATCTTCTACTGTTTTCCCTATCAAGCATCATGAAAGACATATATGCAACATAGCTGAGCTTGATACTGGACTGTGAATCTATAGAAAAGAAAGTTAAGCTGTAAGCATTTCCAATTATTACCTCATAGAATGCTACCTTTTTTAAGCTCCTCTTGCAATTACAGAAGACTTAGCAGCTCTGTAAGATCATATTTCTGTCATATGTGTTGCTTAATGAGTGCTCAGTAGAAGGGTGATTGCTGGACCCATAAATTTGGTTGCATGGTTAAAAAAATTTTAAGACAATGTCATATCAAAGCATAAATTCACCAGGATTTTGGCACACAGAAAAATTCCATAAGATTTAGTTTTTTTAATCTACTTATCCCCTAGAAATATATTTAACTTATTTTTCTGATTTACAACATTTTTGCTAATCTTTAATTTCAAGTCAATATTAAAAAGAAAATAAAATTGAAGTATCTTAGTTTAAAATGTCAAAACTTATTATTCATCCCAAATTTTCTCTGTTCCCATATCAGGATTGCTTAAGAAAAGGCAACACTTTTATAACTGTATGTATAGTGAGGCACCTAGCTTAATAGGTTTGAAAAAAATGCAGAAATATCAGGTAATTTTGCTTTATCTTACAGCCTGAGCCATTGCTTGTGAAAAATATATATGAAATGAGACTGTATGAATGAGAATCCATGCCCAGCTGGCCAAATCTGGGTGATGATAACATAGTTAATCTTACATTAAGTTTACAACACCTGATGAACATACCATCAACCTCATACTAATCCATACACAGAGACAGCCATACCATGAATCCCACACCACAATTTGCATCCATTAGGCACGATGCTGGCAAGCCTTGTTGAGAAGGCAAAGGCTGAACAGACCTGAAGAGTGAACTCTTTCTAGTCATCAAGGTGGTTTTATGAAAGCCTGGAGACAGAAAGGTGTTCCGTGGAGGGGCCTGTATGCCTGCTGCCTTCTGCATTAAACAAGGATGTTGCATCTGCCTCTGCTAGGCAAAAGCCTGTTACCTGTATTCATGCATCCTCCAAATATTATAGTAAATGGCATTTCTGCTCTACAGTCCATCTTACTGAAGATAATTTGCAGAAATGAGTTTTCAGACTGAAGAGTCACAAGAATGTATTATGAAAACACAATCATCAGACTGCTGTTTATCCAATCAGGAAATACAACAAGGTCCTGTGATCTGAGTAGCTCATTTCTCAGTGCTCCCAAAGAGCTAGTTACAGAAATAGCTATGACTTAACAGCTATTTGCCACAACATACTTAGCCAGTAATTTAAATACCAGTTGAATTAATGAAAATCATTACCTGCGTAGAAAGGTAACATTTGTGAGATTAATAATTTCCTACAAATTATTTGGTGTGTGTTAATCTCTGTTATTGAACCACTGCAGTTATCTTTTCCCTCCAGGCTAGTTGCTCTTTAATTGCAAGCTGACCTTGAGATATAGAGACTAATAGCAACAGTTACACAAAAGCTAATACAGGCGCCTGAGGTGGAGCATCATCAGCAAAACAGCGCTGTGGTTATTACTCAGCTATCTCATTTTAGCACAAGTCTCATGACTACAAGTCCACTGTAGTACCTTAGCATTGAAAACAGCTACTGCTCTTCATTGATCAAGTTTCTATTTTGGCTGCATATGAGAAAGCATTAGACATTATCTAGGGCAGGCAGTGTTTCCTGTCAATGGAAGCTCAGTGTGACTCTCTCTCGGCTCAACCATTAGCCAGTGACATTCCTCACTCAGCTTCAGCCCCTCTTTCCTCTGAGATGTGACCTTTATCTAAGTCATGGCTCAGAGACAAGCAACCTGAATCTCACTCAGATGTGGCCAGAAAGTGTTACCTAAGTGTTATCAGAGAAAGCCTTAGCTTTTATTGTCTGTGACCACAAACTGATGAGGTGGCATTAGCAACTACCTGGAGAAAGGGTTATTCAGCAGCAGTTGTGCCTGGCTGCCCCTTAACCTGTGTGTCTGCCAGTCACAGAAGACATACAGCCAAGTTCCAGTGCAGATGTATAAAAAACTTCATCCTGCATGTTGTCAGAACCTGAGGGCATGCTTTGCAGCCGAGAGCCTGGTGAGGGGGAGAAGCTCTGGTTTACATCTTCCTCAGGATCATCCAGCACCATCCTTCCCTGGGGCTGGAGAGGACTTTCCCTTGTGACGCCTGTCTGGAGCATGGACTGTCAGGGACGGGAACCCCCATCTGAAGACAGTCCAGCAGAGCCATGCTGATGGGTGCCAGAGTGAGGGACCAGGAGCCAGGGCACGGGCTTCTCCCTCTCCTCCTGGGGGATCTCCTGCGCTACGTGCAGATCTGCAGGAAAGGGGAGCCGAAGGCTTGGCTTTGAAAAGAGGGTGGATATTTGGCACAGTCCAAAGAACATCTGACTTTGGAGTTGTCCTTTTCTGGGTTTTCCTGCACAAGCAAGTGAGTTAGACCACTTCCTTGTTTATAAAAGGCTCCTATTTCATCCTTCTTCTGGACAAACAGAGAATTATGATAGAAAATATAAGGTGTCATGGAAACTTGTTTTTGAAAAATGAATTCTGGAAACTTGAGTAAGAACTGGATTGCATTTCCAGTTACTGGGGCCAAACCTTTCTCTCATTTGCCTCCTATAAATCCAAAATAACTACCCAGTGCAAGTGAAGCTATTTCAGACACCTTTAGTGTGACAGGAAAACTCATGTCTGATGACATTCAGAATTGCAGCATTTCCCTAATAACTTTCAGTTGCATTTAAGTGACTTTTCTAGTAGTCCAACAGGATGGACGTTGTTCAGGGAGAGATAAGTCTGTAAATATTTTCTTTGTTAAAAAGCAGTACCAGCCCCAGTCTTGTCCTCTGGGAGTGTGACACTGACAGGTGTTAGGTTCAAAGATCAGAAAACAACAGCATTAGCTTTGGAATGGACCTGGGTTCTTGACCTGCAGTGTGGTGAGTGGAAAGCTCACTCATCAAAGCCCTGGGAAATTAAACACCCCCCTCTTTTTGCACTTTTTCATACTGTATTAACATTCCTTCACAAAATTCACTTATCCTTGCTTATTTTGAAGCAGGTCTGAAGCTTTTGGTCTTGGTATTGCATCATATGCATTATTCTGTAAGGGTTACTGTGGAACAGGACTGTTCAGATCCTTAACAGTTAATGACCTGAAGGGTTGCACAAGCAAACTAAGCTTGTGAGTATATACATGTGTGTGTGCACACATGCGTGTGGGGAGCAGACATTCTATATTGAGATAATACATGTGCTTTTTCCTCCTTAATCCTGCTCTTGTTGCATACTTATGACCATCTGCCCATGCTTACTCAGTAAAGCCTTTCTATGATATCAAGACTATGACAACTCAGTGTTACAGATGACTAGTCCATGTATCACCAGAAGAAGTCAATCTCCACAATATGGGAACTGCATTGTCTGTCCATCACCATTTCAGGTATTGTTCTCTTTTTCTTTGAGCTTTGCAAAAGGAGTGCTCATTTTGTTATTTGTAGATTCCAGTGTGACAACTTCAGGTGTCTCATGTGGTTCTGCAGTAAGTACAACCCATATTTATTCCCAGATAGTGCCTTTGTATGTAAAGAGTATAATTTAGTCACCACAATTTCTTTACCTGCAACTGGAGTTTTCTCTTTTTCCTTGCAAGTGCATCAAACTCATCCCTTGAAGGGATGGAGGAGTCTGAGGTTTGTGTGCATGCATTTGTGTGTGTGTGGGTGAACAGGCAAAGTTCCCACTGCCTCTAAAGAGGGTACTCACATGTACATAGTCCAAACTTGCCTCCTTTCTGGCCTTTATTTGCAACTCAAACAACAACAATAATGAAACAAACCTCAGCTGGCGTTTCCCCTCCAAACTTGGCTAGAGTTTCTCTGCATGGATCAACTCTGTCTCAGTCCCATGTTTGTTCTCTTTCAAAGAAACAAGCTCAGATCCTAGCTGGAGCCAACAGATTCACCTGCCAGGACAAGGCAGCTGTGTGGTTTTGTGAAGGACTTGAGTACCTGAGCAAAGTGTGACTAAGCAAAGTTGCTTTCCTTGTAAAGGAAAAAGGGCCTTCCAGTTACACAGTTGTATCTAGTTCTATGCCCGCTTCTTAAGGAGCATACACAAAATCAGAAGAAGCAGCAAGAGGAGTGAGAATATCTCTCTGAGAGAGAATTATGGAGAGCTAATAAAAATATTTTAGCTTATGAAAGAGTACTTGAGAAGGTGTGTGGGTCACAGTTCGTAAGGCACAGTACAGAGAGAGGGTATCAGGTACCATGGAGATATTTAATTAGGCAGAGTTTTAAGAAGATTTAATGTCTAGGTGTTGAGGCTAGACAGATTTACACTGGAAATAAAATGCATATTTTTAATAGCAGGTTTAACATATTCTCAGAATAGCTTACTCAGGTTTACTAAGTGCTCTATGATATGAAACCTTTTAGCCCCTCATGAAGCTGTGTGTATCTTCACACAGAAATTGCCAAGAAAATGATATGTAGAAAGCAGAAATACAAACCATAGAGCTCAGAAATGCTGCCTCTTGCCTTGAAATGACAGCTGGTCCTCCCTAGTATACGGCCAGAGCTATATCATGGAATATCAAACTGCAATACAACACTGCTCATTTATTCCAGACCACAGCCAGTGTTCTGTTGCAGATCCCACTCATTAGCCATATCATACTCCTGACTCTGGGACAAAGAGGCTGAGGTCAGTGTGTTAATATGCCTCAAGGAGAGGTGTCCCAGCACTGCCCTCACTTTGAGTGTGGTTTAGAATCGAGCATTCCCAGAAAACACCAAAGAAAGATCGAAGTTCTTTGTTATCAGCTGGAGTGCTCGGTGGCTTGTGTTAGCATTTTACAACATTGTCCCAACACAGATGAGAGATGAACTGACAGATCATGTCATTGTGCCCACAAATATTCACTCTCTGACCAGAATTTTGACATACAATTTGGACAAAGCACTAGGGAATGAGGGTGCCCTGTGCGCTGACCTCTTTTCTCTGGACTAGTTCCTTTCCCACTTAAAAGAGAAAAGAAAATAAATCCTCACTTAACACTAGGTATCATAAGAACTTCTTCCCACAAGAGGTGTCCTAGACAGCCTTATTTCATGCTCCAGTGGAAGGGCATGAGATCTGTGGGAGTCAGGACTTCTGCATGAAGTGTTTCCTAACTGACCGGGGGACTCTCCAGGACTCTTTTCCTGTAAAAAAAGACTTCTCATTTCACATTAAGTTTTAATTTAGCAGAACAATTGCTTGTTTTTTTTCAGAAGAGAAGAACATGTTCCACAAACAAAGACTGTCTATAACCATTAACTTTGGCCCCACTAAGCAAGAGGTCAGGTTTATTTTCCATAGACTGTGCCTGCCAGACCTTTTTTTCCTTGTTCCATTCTACTGCTTTTCATCAGGTCACTGTTATTATAATTCATCCATGAAAAAATGAAGAAAAAAATCAATTCTTTAAAACAACGTTAATTCAAACTTCAGCAGGCAAGAAGGAAATCAAACAATAGCAACAAAATTTAGGAATAAGCTTCTTTCTTTGACCAAGCAGAACATATCCCACAGCTATAACAGGACAAGATCAAATATTTTTCTAAGACCCCAGCAACTAGCAACAAAAAAGAATGACAGTTTTAAAGGATGGAGAAGTTTGGACTGGAGTTAGCTACAACTTGCTTTCAATATAGTGTAGTCATAGGCAAGGGAGTAACAGAGCAAGTAATTCAAGGTTTATTTTTGTCACCAAATGTTGCTCTGAGCAGCCTACATTTTGGCATTACATCAAATGACTAGTCCATTAATCACATTTTCAATAGTCTTTGCTTTTACATTTTCCTTTTTTAATGAACAGGAATATTTTGTCTATGACAGATTTAGAGTCCCACATGTAGATTCATTTAGCAAGGTAAATCCCACAGACAGACTGATAAATTTATTTGTGTCCAAGGGAGTACAGACTTAAGATTCCCAAGAAAACCTGTGGAAGAAAAGATTATCTCATGCTTGAGCGAAGAGCTAGCTGGGCCAGTTCTGGTATTTGAGTAGCAGCTCTAACTCAACTCTATGGCTGGAGAACACTAGAAGTCACTTTGATCTGGTGCAGGCTTGACTCCAAAACTCACTGCAATTACTACGAACTATGACATCTCAGAAACTCTAGTGCAAATGGACCTGGGCGGCTGGATGGGTAGCTGAGACATGTAGCCTGCAGAGGCTGGTGCTCTCTCTGTGGGTGAGCTGTTCTGTAGCATTCCTGGGGGTAGAAAACATCCAGATGTGGATGTGAAAACTTATTAGACTGAGGTGCTGACTGAAGTGTCCTCCTCATCTGGCTGTGGGCAGCCATGCCAAGGGTATTGCTCTCTGAGACCAATACCAGGCCCCAGAGAGATGAAGATGAGTGAGTGATGAAGATGAGTGAAAGATGAAGATGAGTGAAAGATGAAGAGAGCTCCATCCCTGTGCTGCTTAGGCAGACAAGCCTTTCCTTGTACTAAGCTCATATGAAAGAAAAATATAGCATCTTTGTGTCAAAGAACAATTCATCTCAGCTAAACCACAAGCAATGCCACAAGGAGAAGGCTGAAATGAAAGGCAATGCACCCATCACAAAACCCAGATATAGCAGTGGCACTAAGGAGGTTGTTTTCTCAGAAAATAAAGTATTGAACCCCAGCTCACATCTTCCCCTTTGAAAAGAGAATGCACTCAGCTATAGGCCTGTTATTTCCAAGTTCAGTTTATTTTGCTCAGTGTCTTTTGTTTCTGTGGTTCGTTCACAGTTTTTCTGAAGAGGTTAGCACTCAGACACACACGAAGTAGAAAAAAGAAATGTTTTGCTTTCTGGAAACCCCATGGATAAGGGCAGCTAAAATGTCAGCTGCCAGTTTATTTAGACATGACAAGGCATATGGACAGACATGGGACACAGCTGGGACCAATTCTGCTCGATTCTTGTTATTATATAAATGTCTTCAAATTAAAAAAGGAAGAAAATCAGCAGAGCATTGAACTGGGGAGACTTAGCTTTTCTAGACCTTTTCTTCTCTTGCTATTTCCTTTTCTCATCCATCTGTTCCCTGCAACTAAAGCTGGGGTTTCCCTATATCCTCTCTTCCTCTACATTTCACAACTGGTTTAAATAATTGGTATTATTCCTTCCTTTCTCCCTGTACCAGTGTTATTCAAAAGGATTCGATGGGGAGAAAGAGGAGAGGACTGCTCAGTCCTTCAGTAAGCTCACATCCCAAACCTACCTGTGGCAAACCCCTCTGTGTTTCAGTGGACATGGAGATCATAACTTCAATTCAGGTTTCTCTCCTCCCTGACTCATTTTTATAACCCTTCCTTAGCCTGGAAGGGCAAAGCAGGGAATGCCTTTCGGGATGAGCTCTGTAAATCCATCAGGATATGGCTCCAAGCCAAACCCCAGGATGGAGTACATTTCATCAGTTTTCACTGAAATTATCTTCTTATTAGGAGATCCATTAAAGGAGAGACAAAGCTAGATGGCAGAGTAGGCGAAAAGTGCTCCTCTACGTAAGCTGTTTATTGGGTAATTTAACGTTACCTTGCAACATTAAGCAGGACGCTGTGATGCATGCAACCTGGGGAGAAGATTACCTTTAGAGCAATGTAATTATCAGGGTACTACTCTTGTCTTCCTTGATCCTGTACCACTGTGGCAGGACCAGGTTAGTTGCCTGGATGCTGCTGCCTGTTGTAGCGTAGTCTTTAGCCAACACAATGGCCAGTGCAAGGGTGGCTCTTTAGCTGGTGTTTGCACAAGGACCTCTATAAGGAAGAGGCATTTTCTGTCCCTGAAGATTGCAGAACATGGCAAAGGCTCCCTGTGCCTGGCCTCTGCTAAAATGCAGGAGAGATGTGGCCAAGGGGCGGTGGGAGGAAGGCTCCTCAAAAGGGCCACCATCACAGAGTTCAAAGAGGTGCAAGAATTACAGAATGCTATCAGTTACAAGAGATTGCGTAGCTCAGTGGCAGACTCTTGAAATTCAAAGGGAAGGTTATTCTGCCTTAGATGTGGAACTGCATAAAGGCATATGTCATTTCCCCAATATCCCCTTTGTGTGTGTGTACTAAACCAGCACTGCCACATGAAGTGAGAAAAGCATCATGTCTCATTTTGAAGGATATATCAAGGTGCTAAGGAGCTGCTGGCTCTCAGAGCCACTGACTGCAGTACAGATGGTTGCCTCCCCCATTAAGGAGCCTGGGGCTGATGGCTGGTAAAGGGTGGCTGGGGCAGTGCAGGATGTAGCCAGTGCATGACCTTTAATTCCTCAGTTAGGGGAAACTGCCTGCAAGAATGTGGGAGAAATTAGAGGAATTAACTTTATTCTGTGAATGCTAGATTTGTCAATTTAGCCCTTTCATGAAAGTGCACAGCAATTCCTGTAAACAACCGATAGCTTTAAAGGCCTTTATCTAAAAGTCTGGTCACCTTCCGTCCCACTTTGTCTGACCTTGAGCCTTAATAAGAAGGCCTGTGATTCATGACTAAGTGGCATAATTGCATAAAGCAGAGGAGAAAGGCATCCAGACATAACTGGATTTACTCTAACTGTGAATATTCGTGCATGTACTGATCAGCACCAGGATAATAAGGTGTACATTCCAGATCTCTGTATATATTAGTGCAAAGCAAATGGCCCCAGGTGGTTTCTGAAACAAACAAAATCCTGCTCTCAGTCTGGAACTGTTAATTGTTAACTACTCAGATAGGCTTACATTCCTCTTACTTTACAAATTAAACCCACTTGTCATCTGTTATTGATTTCATAGCTTTAACATTCAGGGAAGGAAAACAGGCTGGGAACAGAAAAAGAAAATCTGTGTCAGAATGTGCTTCACTGCGTGTGCCATGTAATGAAAGACCTACAGCCAATTCCTTCGGCATTGTCCAGCCTCCACGTCCTTTGGCTGCAAAACAGCAGAGGAGAAAGGGTTTGTGTTTTGCAGAGGCAGATGAACTCTGATGGGAAAGCCTTCCTCCTGTGGCGCTCTGAGCACGTCTCCACTCTTTCTAAGCAGCACACGCATAGGCAGCACTGAAATAGAGTTGCTGAGTAGCATGGCATAAACCTGAGTTCAGGTTTTAGTTTATCACTGGGATTCACCCTCCTGCTCCCTCTTGCACCTCTTGTGCCAGAAAGGAAACAGTGAGTTTATTCTCCAGTAATTCCCTCTGTTACTGAGCAGCCTTCACTGCTGGGTGTGCTCTCTCTGGACCCTGTGCACATTCTGCAGGTATCTAGCTTTTTTAAGCAGAAGGTTTTGAGGACAACACAAACATTGCTTTTCTGCTAAGTGCTACAACCTTTGAGAGCCAGGATCCAGCGTATGCTCTTCTTTAGCACACCTTTAAATCATTTTGGACTATGGAGTTTCTGAATTAAGATGAAATCCAAAAACTGACCAACCTACAAGTGCAGACATCCCTCTGATCAATCGATGCACGCAGTAATGCCCATCATCCTTTTACTTTCATGAAGTCCAAGGACAAAATTCAAATTCTCAGTCCTTTGAAGCAAGCGGTTAGGAAACCCACCTCCTGACCAGGTAGGGATGTGCAGGATGGCCTCTCCCCTCCTCCCTTACGCATTTTCTATTTCGAGAAATACAGGCTTTACCTCTTAAAATGAGATTCCATTTCTGTAGGTAGAATGGGCCCAGAAAGAAATGCTACCAAAGTGTTACTAGCTGTAATAATTTGGAGATGGGTAAGAATATCCCCCCTTTGAGGAAGCAGGTAAATTTTGTAGGTACTCTTTATACATCTCAGACAGTACAGAATCAAAGGAGGGGGGAAGAAATGAAGTCAAAGAGCTGAGCAAAAGTGAAACCAACATGATAACATCAGTAAATGTAAAGGTGGCAGAACTGCATGGTCAGAAGAAAGAGACAATTATCTGTGTGATACTACCTGGCTGCTTCAGCTAACTTTGTAGCTGCAATGCCAAGTGTGGGTTTCTTGTAACGTATGGGGTCAATTTTTTTGCAGACCTTTCTCCTTCATTGAGAAGCCTTGGTATTCATTTACTGCCAGGCTCTCTTTGGGGTCAGAGGCTCAAGGAAGTGGACAGTGTTGAACTGCAGGTGCAGACCAGGAATCCCTGCCTTGAGTCTGTCACTGCAGGCTGCTTGACTGTCTCAAGGTAGCCATGGGCCTTTCAGTAACAAAACTGGCAAATAAAACATCATTAAAATAATGCCTTAATATTTTGAAATTGTTTTACCAGTGAAAGGAAATAACTTGATCATGTGGAGCGACTGTTATATTCCCTACAGGAGAAGATCCAAAGTAACTATGCAGCATCAGATGCAAATGGGTAATGATATTCTGCTGAGGAAGACGAGAAATGGATGTTTTCAGGATAGTTTTGGAAACAAAATCTATCTTTTAATGGTGATCTATTTTAAATACCAGTTACTTTGGTTAAATTAATTTGGATCAAATTTATTTGGTCCAAAAAAATTGACCAAAACTGACCACAGTCATGTGTCTTTCTCTGAATGCTTGCCATTCACAGGAATTGCTATTTGGATTTGGACTTTGCAGCACATATCAGGTTATCTGGTAATATTCTGTAGTAATGAGATCAATGGGTTAATATTCAGGCACACACAACTACGCTACCATTTCCCCCTCTGCCAAATAGCCCTGCTGTCAGGGTCTGCTGAATGGTAAACCAGACATGCAAATGGCTCAGAGTATGTGTCCATCACTATCTGGCATTCATTCTTATTTCTGCCTTCTGTGTCCACTGAAGGAGCAAGCTGCTAGTGCAGAGCTTTCAAGAGAAGCGCATCACAGAGAAAGGCTATGTCATGGTTTAAGCTTAGTTGTAAGAATCCAGGACAGGTTATTAACATCTATTATGTCCCCCAGAGAGTTCCTCCCTCCTAAAGGTTAATTTACTGATTTTACTGTTTCGCACTTGCTCTGTCTCAAAGGGGAAGCACACAGATGAATTTCTAAATCAGCAGGAACCTAAAGAAAATACACATACAGAGACATCTCTGTGTTGCTCACAACTCCCAGCTATCCAACATGCAAATCTAAGGCAACTTGAGTGCTGCTCATGGGTGAAATCCCTGACATATAAAGCCACTAAATTTTACCAGCCTGCAGAGATAATCTCAGACACAGACTTGCCAGACTCTGAACCAGTGGCCTTTTCAGGCCAGAGAGTTTTCCACATCCCCTTGTCTCCCAGGAACGAATGATGAAGATGCAATGTCTCCTCCTGAACAGTATCTCTCTTCCTCACCAGTGAAACCACTCTGGCAGTTTGGTCTGGGAGATAAAGGCTTTAGCAGATTATTGTGTTAGGACTATTATGTTTTATAACTTAATTTTTATTAACACACATTTGCTAGTTGCTTCCTGTATTTGCGTATGTTTTTATTTTTATATCACATTCAAAGCGTTTGAAAATCTGCTTCATCTACTCTGACGTGCTGAGGCATTGGCATTTTTGTGGCAGCATTTGTGAAGGCAGCAGCGGTACTGGCTCCTTGATGCACCTCAGACTCAGCTGATGTGCAGGAACAACCAGGCTCACAAAACAACTTTGACTCTGTGTCAAGTAACCTGCTTCATTTATTGCAATAAAAATAAATGCAGCAGGGAGCTGCAGTGGGTGGTCTTGAGGCTGCTGTGTCTGAATGTTTTGTTTAACAACAGGACTCCTTTTTGGGCACAAAATTAATGCAGGCAAGTTGCTTATCCTGACCTCTGTATAAGTGGTTTCTAGCTGTGTGTCTCGCACTTCTGATCCTGCTTTGGGGCAGAGCTTGGATGCAGGACTACCAGACATCCATTCCTATAATTATTCTTGTACACGTTCTCATTATCACAGCAAGCCAGTTTTAGAGCAGGGTTGAGGTTAAAAGTGACAGTGTTATCTCCGTACCTCTTCCAGCTCCACATTTCTGCTCTCTGCTCTGTGCCTAGAAAGCTCACTGAGGCAGAGTCTTGTCTCTGCCAGGCTGTGACCAACTTCAGATGTCTATACTCTACCAGGGATGTTGCTTGATTTTTCAAGAGAACAGCCTGTCACCAGAAAACTCAGTGATGCCCAAACAGAAAAGCCAGACAACATATATTAGAAGCTGGAACCCAAATTCAGTCTTCCCTTTCTATCTTAATCCACTTTGATTTTTTTTTATGGTTCTGGTGTCCTCAACATAAAAAGGACATGGAACTGTTGGAACAAGTCCAGAGGAGGGCCACGAGGATGATCAGG
>WYDI02011945.1:39595-63582 GCA_009867235.2 Psittacus erithacus
GAAGACAGGCTGAGAAAGTTGGGGCTGTTCAGCCTGGAGAAGAGAAGGCTGCGTGGAGATCTCATAGCAGCCTTCCACTATCTGAAGGGGAGCTATAGGGATGCTGGGGAGGGACTCTTCATTAGGGACTGCAGTGACAGGACAAGGGGTAATGGGTTATAACTTAAATAGGGGAAATTTAGATTGGATATAAGGAAGAAATTCTTTACTGTTAGGTTGGTGAGGCACTGGAATGGGGTGCCCAGGGAAGTTGTGAATGCTCCATCGCTGGCGGAGTTCAAGGCCAGGCTGGACAGAGCCTTGGGTGACATGGTTTAGTGTGAGGTGTCCCTGCCTATGGCAGGGGTGTTCGAACTAGATGATCCTTTCCAACCTTACTATTCTATGATTCTATGATTCTGAGCTTCCGAGTTCCTTTTGTATTCTCAACCTGAAGTGCAGTGACAGGTAGTGATTAGCAGGAAAATGATCCTGTGAAAAGCAGCAGAAGTGTCATCAGTGATTAAAAACTAAAGCAAATGGGATGAAATTAAGACCACAAAAGAAACCTGATTCTTGGCATTTTGTAAAATACCTGTGTTATTTTTATAAGTTTATCTTTCTTTCAGCATTCACCTGCATTTCACATAAGTTCTATTTAAGAAAAGATGTGCTGAGAGAATACACATAAAATGCCACTGCATTAGTCCTTTCTACATGCAGCATCAGAGAATATTAAATGTGAATGCCAAAAAGCATTAATCTAAAAGTAGGAAAGAAAAGCTACTCCTCCTGAGGACTGTAGAGGCGAGATCATCTTCTGAGTCAGGGGAAAACTGCAATTATAGGGATTCTCCAGTACAAGATAGTTATTTTGGTTTTGGTTAATGCTGCTTCTATTGCTAAAAATGTCTGAACTGGATTATGAAAGACTGCATGCACTCACATGTGCATGTGTGTGTCCTTGCATGTATACGTATAGAGAAGGCCAGAAGAGAAAGTGAACTTTCTCCTGCTTTCAGGGGAGTGAATCACAGTTCAGACAGGATGAGGAAGGTGGGACCACTGCCCTGCACTGCAAGAGTGGGCCCGGGGCAGGGAAATGATAGGCTGCCACTTGCATGTATTCTGCCCAGGCTAACTGTGCAATGGCTCAGCTTTACTGTCCCAAGGGGGGTCTAGTCTTGTGCATGTGCACATGCCCATCCACATGCACACACATACAAAAATAAACAAGCACATGTTCAGCGCATGCTGTGTCTGGTGCAGGTCATGTCTTAAAGCCACCGTAGAGATTTTAAAAGTTAGTCAGCACAATTTTTCTTAACAAACACAGCTTATTCACTCCCTTCTCTTATTTTCAGCCTGGCATCTGCCCAGACATGTGGGATGCTCAAGGCTGTATGGCTGTGACTTCCCTTTATGGAGACAGAAGTCCTGAGGAAAAGCTCTCTTATAGGCTAATCCCTCAACCACAGCACTGCCCCTGCAGTGAGAGGCACATCCATAGGGAGGGAATGCTTTTACCACTCACTTTTGCCACTGCTGCTGAACAAGCACTCATAGATGATACTAGCCTGGCCGGCAAGAGTGCACCCATACTCTGACCCTTCTGCTTTCCAGCATACTCCGTGCAGGAGGAATTTAATCTGTTGGCAGCGGTTTGTAATAACTGACCCATTTTTTCTCTGGTGACTACCTATCTCCCCACTACAAAAGGAGTTTGGTTGTTCTTTTTATTGGTAATATCCTGGAGGCAACAAGCAGCAGAGCCCTACTCTTTGAAAATAGACCCAGGTTTCAACATGCATTACTTCTGTCCCACTTCAGAAAGAGTTTGCCTTCAGCCTAGTGACTTGCAGCATCTAGCCTGGGTTTGTCCAGTCACTAATTTAGATCTTAAAATGACAGAAGCCCAAACATATTTATTGACTCAACAGCTGCAAAACTATGGTATCCAGGGAGAAGCTGCTGTTAAATGGCCGCTATCGATCTATCTGTATGGTAGTGCTTTGGTTTCCATCTTACTTTGATCAGCTCCAAAACCCAGTCCATTTCTTTCAACCATATGCCACTCATTTGTGCCAGTTTACAGGCATAACACTGGTGGCATCATGGCGAAAAGCTGTTCTGACAGTTTCTGAAACAAAGCCTTAGTGATATATGGCTGCCAAAGTTAGCTGTTTCACAGCTGTAATAGCACACTGTGCTGCGTGGCAGCCAAGCTGTCTTTGTTACTGTATTAAGTGAGGTGCAAGTGCCTGGAATGCTACAGGCAGCGAGAGCCGTCGTGGGTGGCAGCTGCCTTCAGAGTCCTTGAAAGGATATGCTGCGATAACTTGATAAGGTGTTTGCATGTGTTGGAGGCCATGACATCCATGCAAGGCTGGGTGATTAAAACACAATTTTCCTTGGATGGGAGGTGCTCCAAACTACACATAGAAATTGGGTGGAAAATATGAAGCATGCTGTGTTTTTTTCCACAGGGCTCTAATTATTTCACAAGAAGTCATTTTCCTGCTCATGTCTGCTTCAGTTAATGTGTTTATGCACTCTTTCAGGCTGCCCTTCAGCTTTCCCAGTCAGGATACACATGACAATTGTGACATGGAGATATAGGGTGGCATTCACAGTCTGGGGGATAGTCTTTGTAAAGCTGGGGTAAATCAGCAAGAATTCCACTGAAGTTATTTTCATGTAAATATAGGGTAGGTGAGATAAGTCATGAATATACTGTTCTACAACCTATGTGGACCTATACATTCCAGGTACAGCAATTTGACCACTGCAAATGGCATTCTACTCTCTCTCCCCATTCAAAACTTGTCCAGTTATTTCTTGAAAAGAGTTTGCACTTCTGTCAACCATAGGTGAATGCTTTTACATAAAATAAAGACACAAAACAAAGTGTTCTTATGTTCAGATGCTCTCCCTACTCTGCTCATCATAAGCAGAAGACCCTGTCAGCCCATCCAGGCACTCAGGTCTGACCACTCAGCTGTTCTTGTTAAGTTGCTGTGGTCCTAGTTCATCGTTATCAAGCAGGGCAGCTCTCTTTTAAATAAATGCATAGGATATTCTGTCTAAGCGTTTAGGTTAGCGTGCATGATGGTGACACTCCCATCAGTCACATCAGTCTATGGAGCTATGTTAGCAAAAAGGGGTGAGGTGCAGGACCCATATATAGCGTGAATACTGGCATTCCCTGGAGAGGGGTAAACGGAATGCCCAGCTTCTTTAAATTGCCTGTAGTCAGTTAGAAGTACTGTGGCTGCATTTTCCAAATAACTGAGAAAGCTGATTTTAACATGGGTCTGTTTTTCAGAAATGGGGATTACACCATATGACTGACCAGCATGCCAAAATGAGATGTGTATCCCATAGTGATAGAGTATTTTAAGACTGCATCCTGCCTTTGATGAACAAACTTAATACACATGAAAAACAGGGTTTGATCCCATTTCCTCTTGATGAAACTTCATACCTCATGAATACAAATTCTCAGGGATTTTCCATATGATTTGCTCGTCTAAATTCCACTCTAGTTGTTGGGTTATGAAAGCTTAGCAAGAAGAAAATGAACTCTTCATGATTGTCTTGTTATGAAGGATTAAACGATTTGATTTTATAATTAAACCAGGGATACAAGCCAAGTATGTCTTGTTCTGAGATAAACACAGGTGCTGAAGAAGTTACTGATATCAGTAAACCATTTCCGTAGTAGGAACCTGAGGAACCTGAGATGAGTGATGTGGACAGCAGTACATGTAGCTCATAGTAAAATCTGTAGAGCTTAGAATTCACAAGGCAAAAGCATATACTATCTATCTTGTATGTGACTGCTTTGGGTTTCCAATAATATAACGCTAATAGAAAATACAAAATCCCTCTCTCTCTTCCAAGAAGTGTCTAAGCAAGGAAGAAAACTGTAACCTCCAGCCATTGGTAAATTCCTCTTGTCTAGGAATTCTGTAAGTATCTAGCAGCATTTACAAAATATTTATCTCTTTAGGACAGGTAAATCAGGGCCAGACCAATCTCATCTAAGCTAAATGTGCTTCAGAGCGTCTTCCAAAATACCAGTAGAGATCCTCTGTCTGCACCCAAACAAGTTCCTGCAAGATAAGGCAGGGTGTGATATGAACTCACAGCAGTGCACAGTGCATGTGATCAGCCCGCCATGAGCGCAAAACACCTTTCTCAACTCAGAGCAGGAAAAGCTGCTTCACATTTACTGCAGGTTCTTACAGTCCATGAAGGAAGTGGTATCCTATAAATTCACATCTTTCCTCATCTTCCAATACCTTATGTCCATAACTTGAATACCTTTCCTAGCAGATCCCTAATTTCATTACTGAATAAGGTGGGGTATTGGGTCCCTGACCTCCAGTTTATTTCAGGATGCTGCAGATGTGGCTGGAGATCTTGGGCACAGGCTGCAAAAGTGAATAGATATTGAACTGAGGTTGGATACATATCAGAAGTCTAGGAACCTAGGGCTAAATTTCCGAAATCCATCTACAGAAGGCTGGAATTTAACATTTCCTTGGACCAATGATTCCATGCTGCAAAATCAAATGGATTGTAGCTACCCAATTGCCATTAATGAAACTGTTTTCATGCTTCCTGAAGCTACTTTTGCTCTACACGTAGGTAACCTGGTAGATGAAAGAGGTTTGTTCCACAAGCATCTTCATATCATAAGCACAGTAGAAGTGTTGAAGATTCAGATTAGCTGAAAGTAAGTTAACTTTTAACAGGTGATTTCTAAATAGGCTTGCAGTTGCAGCCGTGCTGGTCTATTGGTGCGCAACTTGCATCTCCAGTATAAAATACCTCAAGAATTGAAAAATCAGGATGCACTAAATTCCCACTCCTTTAATAGCTTCCCAAACTACATTAGCATTGTGTTTCTAGCTGATTAACACATATTTTCAAGTTATTTCTTCTTCTAAATGAATAAAAAACCTGACCTTGTAGGCTCCACTGCATAGTCCTGCCTGTTGGGTGCAGAGTAAGAGAGTGGGTCAGACCTGCAAAAAAAATCATGTGGTTGTTTGTATTTTATTTCTTTTTTTCAGTAGGCACAAGTATGATGGCACAAGCAGATGCTGAGTTTCACTCCAGAACCCAGGTGACAGGCGACAGGCTGGCAGACTACAGCATTAAACTCTAACCTACAGAAACACCAAGACATGAAGTGGTATTTTTGTTCACTGCAGCTTTTGCAGCATTATTGTTTTGCTGTTACAATTATTAATGCAAAGAGGCAGTTAGTTTTCTCCTTAGTAACAAGAAGAGGTGGCCTGAGGAACAGCAGTTCAATGAAAGTTCAAGTGGTTACTCACCTAACATGTACAACAGATCAGAGATGTGGAACCACTTAGAAATAATAGTTAAACCAAGAAATGAACAAGGAGGTGATGAATCTTGAGTGCATATTAGATTTATGTGTTAAGCAAGTCATCTGGATCCATTGAAATCAATTCAAATCATTTCATCAACAGATGAGGATGGCAAGCAATCATTCATAGTATGGCTGATACTTAGAAAGCAGTCTATCACATGGAAAACTTCACTCTGCATTTGTGTGGAGAGGCATGGGCAGAAAAATCACCCTCCTGGGAAGTCATTGTTTTAATAGCCTGTGAAAAGACTGCTGGAGCCGCTTTTGAGACCCTCCGCTTGCCTCCTCCTATGCCTTTCCCTTGGCCTTGTTCCCTGGCTAAGCCAGGTGGCTGTGGGAAAGATGATTTTGTGCTGCTCCATTCTACATTTAGACACGGGCAGAGAGCAGAAGTGATACTATAAAAAGTTCCAACTCCAGTGAGAAGTTCAAATCTGCAGCTCATCCTGCAGAACCCTCTGGAGTGCTGCCCTTCCTTCTGAGCCCCCTTATCCCCTCACACAGAGGCAGGAAACACTCACAGAGTCTGCAACAGAGGCTGTGCCTCAGCCTCAGAGAGTTTGTTTTGCAAGCCCTTTGTGTGCAGTGTATAAGGTACTAACTGAGAGGTTTTCCTCCACATTTGTCAGATCATATGAAAGGGCAGGTGGGGTCTGTGTTGCAGGGGGACAGTGGAGGGCGGCACCTGGAGGATCAGCAGGGCGAGCCTGTGGAAGTCACTGTCAGCACTCAAGTGGTGCAGCTCTTGCATGTACGGAAGAAGCAAGGAAAAACACCTCATAGACTGGGAAAGGATTTCAAAGGAGATTCTCTCTGTTTTCCACTCCTTGCAGCTGCTTCTTCCAAGGGAGGAGAAGGGCTTTTGGGTATGGCTGGCTTGCCAAGACTCTGCTGCTCAGAAGATTCCTGCTAACTTTGGTTCCCCCTCATTCAAGAAGAAAAGCCAGGGAGTCATAAAGGGCAAATAATTTAGTAGACATCTTTGATACTGCCTGTAAGCGCTCTGTGTTTGCTTCCCATTTGATGGAAATCATGTAGCATATATATGTGTATAAATATATTCAGTATGTTTCACTATAAGCTGCCTTCTGGCTAACCTTGAGAAAAAAGTCACTTTGTCAACATATCAGTAGAATCACAGAATAGAATCATAGAATCACAGAATCATTTAGGTTGGAAAAACCTCTAAGATCATTGAATCCAACCATAAACCTAACACTGCCAAGTCCATTACTAAACTGCGTGCCTAAGTGCCACATCTACATAGCTTTTAAACACCTCCAGGGATGGTGACTTAACTACTTCCCTGGGCAGCCTGGTCCAATGCTTGACAGGCCTTTCAGAAACAAAAATTTTCCTAATATCCAACCTAAACCTCTCCTGATGCAGCTTGAGGTCGTTACCTCTTGTCCTATTGCTTTTTACTTGGGAGAAGAGACCAATCCTCACCTCCTCCCCACAGGGCCCTCAGCCTGTTGCTTTGAGCTGTGCTGGAGACAAGCCAGGGCTCCTGAGGTAATAGGAGCCAACAGCAAAACACAGGTGAAATATCTGAAAGGAATTAAGAGTCTTTCTCTAAGAAGGTAACATGTCTGACAGCCATCTGAAGTGCTTCTACACCAATGCATGTAGCATGGGCAACAAACAGGAGGAGCTGAAGGCCACTGTGCTGCTAGAAAGCTGTGTCCTAATTGCCACTATTGAAATCTGATGGGGTGAATCCCATGACTGGAGCATGGATATTGATGGCTACAGGCTGTTCAGAAGGGACAGGTGAGGAGGCAGAGACAGACAGGTTACCCTCTACATCAGGAAATGGATAGAGTGTGAAGAGCTGTCTCTGAAGAACAGCCATGAGCAGGTCGAAAACTTGGAGGTAAGAACTAGAGACTGAGGCAACTAAAGGCGTTTGTGGTTGCTGTCTATGACAGGCTGCCCAATCAGGCCTGTTGATGGAGCCTTCTTTGACCAGCTACAGGAGGCATTCCAGCTCGCTGCTGGGAGACTTCAACCACCCAAATATCTGCTGGAAAAGTAACACGATGACCTTAAAGCTCCCTTCCAACCCAAACTATTTGGTGACTCTACCATTCTAAGTATTGACTCTTTGTAGCAAAGATGGTATCTGCTATGTGCCTGTTGGAATTGGTGGTTGATCAAATCCCTGGTGATACATGAAGACCAGGCTTCTGAATTTGCTGCCAATAACTTTTGAGTTGTGTTGTGAAGCCATATTAGTTGCATGCACATATTTCATTTAGCTATTAGACTAACTTGGATTTGCAGAATTTACACAATGCATTATTGCCTCTTATTAATTCAAATGTGTGAAATGGTCTCACTCTGAAGCCCAGCTTAAACACCTGCCATTCTCTTGACTTGAAGAAGAGGGGCACTGAGAATTTTCAAAAGTATCAAGACTTAAAAGACTTGATCCAGAAGTTATGAAGTGGTTACTTTGCAAACTTAACTTTGGTCAATTCAGTATGTAGGGCATCATCCCTGTACAGTGTGTCCATGTACCTCACCTTCACAGCATGGCCACAGCTAGGATTCATCTTTCCATCTCATGGGTGAATGTTGAAGAATGTGGTCAAGGATGAAGAACTGCTGACATGAACAAGGCTGGAGAGAGTTTACTGTTCAGTTGCAGGGTGACTTTTAATCTGACTTCGTAAGTGCCTGGGTGGTCTTGTCTGTTAGTGTGCCTAAGGAAAAAATGTTCCTCTTGAAGTCACAGCGAACTTGCATTCTTATTTTTCCTAAAACATATTAGATATATGGCATCAAGAGCCACAAGCCTATTACTTTCCAATGTCACTGTAGTATAATTTACAACATTGTAGCCAGACTGATTTTGCTAAAATCATTAATTCTGTAAAACTGTTTTCTGCCTTTTTCCATAGACTTCACATATTTACATTTCAGAGACTCAAACTGGATTCCAAATTGCAATTTTGTTGTTTAAACAACAGGGGAGATGAAAACAAGTTTTGAGATTCACCATTAGATATGGTAAGCCCTCCTCTACATTTTTTATAAAGCAGCTGTTATCCCCAGGACAAAACTCTTAATTACTAAGGAGAACATCCAAGCAATGGTGAGTCTAGACAGATTTGTGAGACACAGATTTAGAAATTCAGCAAAAACATTTCAGACTGTTTGTACTAACAACTGGCGTAAGGGTGGTCATTTTTAGGCTGATATAAATGCATTCACACGTATGGCTTTGAACAGTTAGTAAGGGATTAATACTAAAATATGTTTAACTCTCCAACTGTAATTGGCCATTTCTAGCTATCTTTTTCTGTCTTGAAAACTTCACATATGAGAAATGGCAAAGCTGGCAACAATATCTGATGTTTTTACATGCCTTCAGAAATGTGCATATTCAAGTGTGGTTGTCTATGTAAGTCGTAGCATTAGTGGTGATAACAGGCATTTCAGAGAGCCGCAATTGTACCAGATGTGTGCTCACCTTCTGTGAGTGAGCACAGGGGTTGTGGAACAAGATGTCTGGGGTGTTTATGTGAACACCTGCACTGGCTTAATTTTCCACTGTTTTGATGTTTGAAAGTCCCAGATGTCCCTGGTAATTTGGAGAGGTGGCAATACTGTTCCATATGGCCTTGTCCCAAAAAAAACTTTAAAAATAATTTAAAAATACGGACTTTACAAGAAACAATTCTCAATTTCTGGACAAGTGCTTTTATGAGGAACATTTGGACATTGCATAAAAGGGACGAACACCATGGCAGTTTCTGTGGCAGCAGGCAAAGAGGGAATTTCAGTTTCCTAAACCTTAGGAAAAAAAAACTTCTCATAAAAAAAATGCAAAAAGGGAGGATCAAATAGTTTGCTGTAGCTTTAATTGACTTAAACTTGAAGGATTTATTAAACTATTTAATTAATTTTGCTGCAAAGGAATTTTATTCCATTATCACATTCATTTTGTTCCATGGCTAATGTAATCTTGTTAATGAGCCTGCGATTTAGTTTCCAGTAATGATCTCAAAGTGATGTCTGTAACAAGGTAAATGGTTATGGATGCAGCTGAGAAAAGTTCCACTAAGATGACTCTCATATATTCATCATAACATACCATTATTCTTCCAGGCCTACATGCGATGAACTGTAAAAGATAAATGATTTCCCAAAGGAATGAAATCACTGTTCTATTTTGATTTGTCAATCATGTTACTGTTTTCTGGAGGGATAATATAGCTATAATTGTGGAGTTGCAATCAAGAAATAACACTTTCCTTTGCCTCAAATAGGTCTTAACTGGTACTTACTTGTGGTGATTAATGTGTTGAGTATCAACTATTCTGTTCAAATAGTTCACACTGCTGAGTAGCAAATGTGACAGAATTCAAGGTCTTTTGGAAGAAGGCAGGTACTTACCTTGCTATAACAGCTTCAAAAGCGCAGATAAGTGCTGTCTTCGATTTTTACAGGAAGCTGAGGTAGAAAAAAAAGTGAAGGAAAGAGACCATAGTTACTCGAAAAGGTAACACAGAGTTGGGAGAATGGTAAAAGGACACGCGGTACTTGCATTCAGCTTCTGGGAAAAGAAGCAACAAAACCACCACCACCAAAGGGAAAAAGATAAGAAAACAGAAAATGTCCACAGTCCGGATACTGAATAGTGTCTACAGGAATGAAACAAGTGAAGCTCCTCTTTCATATTGTTATGAGTGCTTAAATACAATAGAATAAACTGATATTGAAAACCAGAAAAAAAAAATAATCTAAGTCCCTATCTGTTATCACTGTACAAGTAAGAAGCCCTACAGTAAATCTGGGCAGAGCCTTGCTAACAGAAGGGAGAAGGACATAGGAAAACTTGTTGTTGTTCAGAGACAGGAATGTCTGTTTATTGGTCTGGCTGAAGACAATCTATTTAAAGATGGCATCTGGTTGCTAAATATGAAGTGAGATCATCCCATTTCAGGTATGCAGAAACCATGGCAAAATATCCACAAGGACTTCTGTTAAGAGACAGCTTCCCTAGAGGAAGAAGTGTATTTATTTCCCATGAAAAGTGAGGACAATTTATCAGCTGGACACATATAAGAAAGCTAGTTTCCCCTCTACCTCAGGCTTTTTCATAGGAAGGAAAGGAGAAATACTGTCTTCACAGGTAACAGTTCTAGTTGTCTTGCTACTTAGCGTACATACGTTACTGTGCTAAAAGCTCATCAAAAAATATGTGGCCAGAAACTGCCAGTTCAAAGGGGCCTGGAGGGAAAGCTGGGGGATGCTTAGTCTTCACAAAGCCCAAAGAAGCTTAGTTCTCTCAGCTTGAATGTCAAACAAATGATTTTTTACTCCCACCCTAGAAAGTAGGTGGTAATGAACATGCCTGATTAGTTTATTACCAATAGCAAAGAATGCAAGTGGACAAATTATTTTTGCTGCGACTTACTTCTGCTTCTGCAGGGATGCCCAAACTAGCACTGAGAGAGCTGGTTCACGCCGCAGAGCACAGGATCCTGCAGTGGCCCGCTGCTTTTTCTGCCATTTGACACCTCTCTGCACCACCACACTGTGACATGCAGAGGGTCTGAGTCTGCACTGGGAGTCCCAGCCAGCAGTAACATCCCACAGGGCCATGCCTGAGCCTGTTTTGAGATGTTAAAGTGCAGTATCTAAACTACTTCTACTGCTATATGCAGGACATAGATAAGCCTGCTTCCTCAATTCCTTCTGCCAAATAATCTCTAGTATATGTAGTATAAGCTGTAGTTCAACCTTATTCAGGAGCATCTCCCGCATGATACACTGGAGACAGGCAGGTTTTCTGAGATGCTTCTGTCTGTTTGACTGCACTGGCATCAAGAGCAACGATGGGAGCCCACGGGGGCCCTGGCTGTCTTCATTACACTCATCTCTTCACACATACATGGAGTAACTAACACCGGTATCAAGCCTCTCAGGAGGCCCTTTTGTGTCACAGGTTTCTGCAAGGTTCCTTTCCATTCCCATAGCACATTGCTCTTATGGCTATGTTCTTCACACTTCCTAAGGTGGTGTCAGCCCCGCCCTTAAAGTGGCTCCTACTAAACCAACATTTTGTAGCACTGTGTTGACATTGCCTTGAAAGTCTTCTCAGACCTGTCTTTTAAGCAGAAAATACCCTGATCAGAAAGTGCCTTTAATTTCCCTCAAATTCCTGCTTGTGAACTATGAGATACCTCCGGCAAACTGCCATATAAGGATGGAAGAGCAGAAACTCAATGGAATAACTTCATAGGGCTGAGCAAAAAAGGAAAATGTTGCCAGGGGAGAGGTGCTAGGGCTCAGACACCTTTTTATTTCCTCAAACTGTGACAAAAAATAATGTTCTCTGACATCTTCCTCATGAAGGAACATATTTGTTTCTAAAAGTAGCATTGAAATGGCTACCTCTGACTTTACTGTTTGCACCTATTACACAACATATTGCAGAAAAATGGAAGCTGTTATGCTGCCATTGGCATGAAATGTCCTGGCTTCTTCAAACCAAAAAATTTCTGTGGTCCCCTAGGACTGTTAACAGGCCCATATTCTTGTGGAGCATCTCAGTCCAGTGTTGCTTCAATAACGTTCACAGATGGAAAACCACTCAGAAAGTTTTCAGCCATGGCTGATATTATCTGCTATTGATTAAGGACTCTTTGACTCCAAGGCTTTTTTGGGTTTATTACACTTTCACAAACGTACACGAAAGAGCCTAAACCCACGAGCTGTTGCTTAGAGGCATTTCATACTACCAAATCACCCTATCACTCTTTTTCCCCAAGCCTACAATATCTTTTCCCTATTAACTTCTGAACATGGGAGCAGTTTGCAGGTAGGATGCTTCTCATACAGGCCAAGATTTACAAAAAAGACCAAGGATTAAGGAGACCAAATGATAAGATACTTGAAAATGGTGGGTAGCTACCTTGCTTGTCTTGAAGTGCAGTCCACAAAAAAGAAAGCATTATACTGCATTTAGCTTTTTTTTTTAAATTTTGGATGAAAATTAAATTATTTAATTTTAAAAAAAATTAATGATTTGATCTGTTGAAAACCCAAAACTAACCCTCAGAAGTCATTTGGACTATGCAGAAATAACTGAGGAAAAAAGAAGGCAATGGCATGTTTATTTAAACTAACACCTGGGGCAAATTTTGACCTTTTAGTAAAAGAAAAGTGCTGCAGGGACTTTGATCTTGAGGTTCCCATCACATTTACTGTTTCACTCAAAGCCTTGAAAACCCAGTCAAAGGTGTTGAAATAACTCGGGCTGGAAAGTCACAAAAACAGATGCAAAATCTGCAGTAATTTCAACCTGTGACCTGTCACTATTCTGCTGATGCTGAGAAAAGCAGCTTCTCCAAAAGGAAGTAATGCCTCTGGCAGTCAGGAGAAGAGGCGGTTGACAGCAATCCCAGCAAGAGCAGAAATTTGATTTTAGCCACAGATAGTTCATTTTAGGAGATGGTGGCATTTTGTAGGCCAATCTCAATGCTGTGGAAAAACGTGATCCTGCTTGCAGTGTGTAATAATTCAGTGTTGTTTCTTAATGTGAGCCAGGCACATTGAGATTTCTGGCATCAGCCGAGGCTCTCCAGAAGGTCTATTCTGAGCTCTCTGTACAATGAAGTAAGAGCTGTGCATATGTCAGTGTATTAAATGTTCTGCATTCTGTGAAACCCAGTTAAAGATGTTTCTCACAGGTCTCTCATGCTTTTATACTTGGAGGTCCAGCAACCATGCAATGGCAGAAGAGTCTTGTGAGGAGCACAACTTTGGTTCCAGTTGACAAGTAATCAGAGATTTAAGCCAAATTTACCCCTCTTTGAAGTATATTTTAGCAGATTGCTGTTCATTTTTGTTATTTCAGTGATGCAGAACTGAAGAGCACCAATTCTAAGATCAGGAGTTGCCTAATTATAAACTCTTACTGGAATATAAATTACTCCCAAGCAATTAAAGGATGACTGCTCCGATGCTATAGAACAGATCCCAAGTAATGGAGTACAGAGAATTATCTCACACACAGATTATCTCACATAGCACAGATAGCACAGACACTTTCGGCACACCTTGAGCTAATAATTCTGTATAAACTCACACAGCTCAAGAATGCCTCTTTGAATTGCAGTGTTGCAATTGCAGTGTTGATTAAGAAAAGTGTTGATTGTAGTGTTGATTGAGAAAAGTTTATCCAAACATCAAAATCCGTTTTTCCACTGAACACAGCTAGGTTGGTGAACATGCTTTAGAAGATGACTAGTCCCCATCAAAAAACCTGCAGTTTTGAGCGAGATATTACATGAATTTATTGATATACTGTAATAAATATTTCTAGATACATCTGGTTTATTTACTTCTGTTTCTTCAGCACATGAAAAGGTGGAAAACTGAATATCAGCACTGGACACTATAAGTCTTCATGCAGAAATAGACTTGTCTAAATAGGAAAACTCACCACACTGCATTTATACATGTTTCAAACCAACTCCAAACAGACAAATTCTTACCATTCAAGATCCATTTGTATCTTAACATCTCTCTTATATCTGACAATACGGATGTCATTTTGTATCATATGTTCAGGACATAGATGCTTATTTACCAAAATCACATAATTGACCTGACAAGGAAAGACTAAATTTTCTCACAATAAAGCTGATTTAGAAAAAAATCATCAAAGATCCTTGAGAACTATTAATTAATTAGATTAAGGTAAATATTGGCCCAGAAAAAAACAATACTGCTGGAAAGACTGAATTCTAATTAAAAAGAAACATTTACATTTGTATTCCAATGGATTTCTTCTTCAGTACTGGTTGGTTATCACCCAAGAAGAACAACAAGGTATGCTGGTAGATATGTTAGTCAACCCTCAGAAAAGCTCAGATTTCAACTATGCCCGTCTAATGGTACTGGAGGATCAGAATAAACTAGCTAAGACTTAATTTTCTAGTAATTAAATGCCATTTTTGTTTAATCTAGAGCAATCAATATCTCACTGGTTTTAATGATCAGTACTGTCTTCCTCTGGATTCCTACACATCAAAAAAGTACCAAAATGCCAAAGTGATTCTTATAAAAGTTCAAACTCAAGGAATTATTTACATTAGGGGGTAATCCATACTATTAGTCACTGCCACAGTTTGCAGTTAAATTCAATGTGGATCTGATCTGGGTGACATTACCCACGTAAACTGGACTAATTTAGTAACTATTTATTTCCCAAACTTGACCAACAGTGAAAAGTTCTGATCAGAAGCATTTTGTCATAGACAGAACCTGATTTAAAAGCTATTAACAGATGCCACATGTAACATCTTACTGTATATTGCACATACGCTATTTGCGCTAACGATGTCATAAACAGGGTACTTTTAGAATTAAAAATGTAGTGTCCACTATATGAAATGCCAAGAAGGGCAGTGTATTATTGTTACAAACATGTTATTAATGAGAAAAGTATAATTTAAATGCTGCACCAATTCACATCAGAATCCCATCCAGAAATATCCTTTTGTTTCAGTTTAGTAATCAGGCAAGTGGATTTATATTTCTCACTAACAGTATTTATTATTCTTTATCTATTTTTCTGATGTAAAGCCCTTAAGAAGTATTACATTATAGCAGCAGAGAGAAAGAAGAAGTAGAATATGCTGACTTCCACTTGGAAGTCAATGTTATCAGTTTCGTTCAAATACAACTTTAATTTCCTATCCACTGTTGTGCAAGCAGAAAAGTTGTACAATGCACCTCTTCTATTGGAATAACACAAAAGGATATTCACCCACAGCTCTCCATCAACAGTGGCATGTCAGCCCATCTGGAAAGTTGTTTACAGACCATCTGAAAGGGGGACAGAGAAAAGGATTGACTCATAGCAAACAGATTCATAAACAAAGACCCGAAATATCATTGTTTCAGAAGGAACAGTGCACCAGCTAAGCTCCCTTCCAGGAATTTGTCAGCCAGTACTTGTGCAGCAGATAACCCCAGCTGACCTTTCTAGCATTCAAAGGGTAATAGCTTTAATGAGATGGACCAGTCGTGAAAAATTTCTCCAGTGCATCAGGCAAAAAAACCTCTCTGTTGACACCATCTCCGCTGTCTTTCTTCATCTAACGTAGCTGTGGCAGAACCATATGAACAGACACCAGTTGCAAGCTAATGTTGTGCTGCCTTTGTTCAAATTCCACTGCCTCCCTCTTTCATTATATCTGAACAATATCTTGTTCTACACCCTTCTGATGGGGGATGGGAAAAGCAATTAACCTTTAAAAATTTGGTGTCATAGTGTAATTGGTGTCCCTATTTCTCCCTTTATGATCATTTCAAATACGTGCCTTTATAATCTCTTTAGTGCCTCAGGATTTACTTCTAATTTACTCTAATCCAAACAGTTTCAGAGACAGGTAAGATTCCCAGTGCCAACAGTGTAGTTATTTCTCAGTTATTAGCAAGCATCAAGAACTTTAAAAGAGAAGAATTAACAGTTAACTGCCTTCTAAACCTTATGTTGCCTATGATATCACTTTGATCAGATGTAGTGAAATATGCATTTCACTACAACACAATTATCTGAATGCTGGCTCTGAACATGAAACCGCTATTTTTATTTTTACAACCTCAAAGAATAAACATTTCCCTCTGAAAGAAAAATGAAATAAGTACATATTGCTCAGCCCCGGCTGCATCCCCAGACACAAGTCCACCATATGCCTTCTATATTTTTATTACTACTATTTTTGAATTTTGGGAAATGCCCAAAACAAGCACTTCCATTCTTGTCTTGGGGCAACTTTGAAGTGATGAAAGCTGACTTGACTGATTTCTGTGTACAGGGCAAATTAACAGGACCACACCACAGAAGCTTTTGATCTACTATAAACTCATGCAGTTTAAGCTCACCCACTGTGCCATGTTAAAAACAGTTATTTAACCATTCATATTTATGAATAACTGCAGCAGATTCTCCTGGAAACTATGTTAAGGCACATGGACAATAAGGAGATTATTGGTGACAGCCAGTGTGGCTTCACTAAGGGCAAATCATGCCTGACCAGTTTGGTAGCCTTCTACAATAGGGCCATGACATTGGTGGATAAAGCAAGAGCAACTGATGTCATCTACCTGGACTTGTGCAAGTCATTTGACACTGTCCTGCATGGTGTCCTTGTCTCTAAATTGAAAAGGCATGGATTTGATGGATGCATAAGGAATTGGCTGTATGGTTGTACTCAGAGAGTTGTGGACAATGGTTCAATGCCCAAGTGGACACTAGTGACAAGTAGCATTCGTTAGGGGTCAGTGTTGGGACCAGTGTTGTTCAACATCTTTGTCAGAGACATGGACAGTGGGATTGTTGCGCGTTCAGCAAGTTTGCCCATGACACCAAGTTGGGTAGTGCAGTTAACACACTAGAGGGAAGGGATGCCGTCCAGAAGGACCTGGATACCCTTGAGAGGTGGCCAATGCCAACCTCATGAAATTCAACCAAGCCAAGTGCAAGGTCCTACACCTGGGTTGGCACAATTCTGGACACAAATACAGGCTGGGCAGAGACAGGATGAGAGCAGCTTTGAGAAGATAGACTTGGGGATGAAGAGGCTCAGCATGACCCCCTCTACTTCACTTTCATGAGATCCCATCTGCAGTTCTGCACCCAGCTCTGGAGCCCTCAAAACAAAAAGGACATGGACCTGCTTGAGCAAGTCCAGAATAGGCCACAAAGATGAGTGGGGGCTGGAACATCTCTTCTACAAAAACAGGCTGAGCATTGGGGCTGTTCAGCCTGGAGAGGCCTTTGAGGACACCTTATAGCATCTTCCAGTGCCTAAAGGGGCCTACAAGGGATCTGGAGAGGAACTTTTACAAGGGCATGCAGTGAAACGATGAGGGGGAATGGCTTTAAACTGGGAGAGGGGAGGCTGAGATTAGGCATTAGGAAAAAGTTCTTCCCTGTGAGGGTGCTGAGGCGCTGGTACAGGTTGCCGAGAGAAGCTGCAGCTGCCTTGTCCCTGGCAGTGCTCAAGGCCAGGGTGGATGAGGCTTTGAGCAGCCTGCTGTAGTGGAAGTTGTCCCTACCCTTGGCAGGGAGTTGGAACTGAATGATTTCTGAGGTCCCTTTCATCCCTAACCATTTGATGTGAAGGCAAATACAAACTTCCTGGTTCTGGGAGCCCCTCCAGAAAGCAGTTCCTCTGACAGCAGAGCATACTGAACCAAATAGTGATCTTGCACTACTGTAGGTCTGCTGTCCTTTCCTAAACAAAAGGGTTTCAAGGGAAAGATATCTGCAAAAAAATGTCCGGGGAATAAGAAACATTGTTCTGTGGCTGATGTAGATCATGCAGAAGTGTTTGCACTTAGCTGCTTGTCTTGGGTTACGGAGAAGTGGGTGACATCTGCAATAGCTTGTGTTGAACGTCACTTTTGAAGCTTTAGTTCAACAAAGCAATTGTATACCTTGGGGAGAAATACAAACGTCTCTCTGTGACGAGTCTCTAGGATCACAAATGTCATGACAGAATGTCATTGTCCATACACAGGCATCACTGCATCATTGCACCTCATAATAATGATAATGAAAAAACTTTTCATTAGTAGGCCTCAAGAATGCAACAGCATTATATGTATCCATGCATGAGGAGCTAAAGAGACTCTACTAGGTCTGGCAGTCCCAGGAACAGGGTCTGGAGAGCTTACATTTCTGGTAACTCTCGCTTTCACACTGGCCACTCAACCACAACACTTTCTTAATCTAGGAGTTAGCTATTGATAGCAAAAGACTAGAGTTCATGTATGCATGTACATTATCATTCACATCCTCCCTTTCTCATTCAAAGTTCAAAAATATGCCTGAAAATTGACAGAAGCCAGTGCTTTACTTCAGAAGCATTTGTCTGTGGCTTAACAACTCCCTAACCCTGGTTTATAGACTCACTATCTCAGCTTGTTGTGTAGAATCATGTTTACAGCAACCTATTACAGAAATCCTAGCTACTTCCTGCCACTCACAATTAGGTGCACCTTGAGGCTGAGGCTGCAATGTGCCTAAGACAGCCTGCACGATAGTTTCTATTCTGGAGTCAGTGGCAGGCTCCCAGGTCCTCACCACATCACCTTTCATCTGCTGATACATGGAAATTGGGTCCAGGTAGGTGGGACAAGACAACTGAGATGATTTAGCATTGAACTGCATGATAGAAAACATAAAGCTCACCCAACTGATGGAACGGAAAGATGGGGACAAGTGAAGGGGTTCTGCTGACAGCCTGACATACAAACCATTTCCCTCATGTGACCCCCACCTTCCTTTCTGTCTTACATTTCTTTTACCAAGCCAGATGTAACTTGCTTTTCTCCATGTGAGGACAAACTGCACATCTAAGAAGAAAATTGCTCCCCACAGATTTACTCGCAAGGCCTGCGCAGAAGGGATTTTTCAACGCTTGGTATGCCTATGCCAAAATGTCTCAGCAGATTCTCTGGTCTTCACTTCTTTGCTGAACTAATTACACTGCTGGAGTCTGTTTCTGTTGTTCTCAGGGAAGCCATGGAATAAACTAGGTAATTGAAGCCATAGAAGTGGCAAATGTCCTGTGTCCTGTTCACCTGCTCTTCCTGCCCTAGGAAGGATGTGGGTTGATCTTGAGAGGAAAGACAGCAGATCAGTTCTGTTTCTTTCTTTTTCCAAAATCAGCTGCTAAGTGAAATAACAAAGTGTGCACAGGAATACTAACAGAGCTTTGTTTTTCTTCCTCATTAAAAGCCAGCAGCTGCTTAGTGTTTCACAGAGCAAGATAAGCAGTGTGACATTTGCTGTCATTCACATGCATTCATTTGTTTTAATTTAGTGTGTTCTCAACTTAATTTTTTAGTGCTTCAGGACTGGAAAAAAGCCTCAAGAATATAAAAAATCGTTAAAATGCTAGAAAGAAAAAAAGAAACAAAGTAAACAAGTTGTGAGTTAACAGTTCTTCTATAAAGTGGCTTTGCTGACAAGAGAATTAGAGCAAGATGATCTTGGCAAGCAGGATGTTGTGTTAGCTGTGCAAACTTTTTCTGTACTCATATGCAATTTCTTAATAGTTGGGTGGGATCTTTCCACATTTCATGGAGAGTCTGATTTACAGATCAAAAAGAAGATGAGTTTCCTAAATTGCACATCATTTAAAACAAAAATCCTTCAGTATTCCAAATCAGGTTTTCTGAGCACCTAGGTCCAATGCTTCTTTATTTTCCAGACATTTTTTATTTTACCAGATCGACTTCATTGCTTCATTCTTCAGATCTATCCTCCCCTTGGGCTCTCCTTTATTATAGATTGTTTAGAAAGATAAATAATTAAAGATGGGGAGGGTGAAATATCATGGAGTTCATGAATGTCTTCAGTTATGGTTTGACTTTTCTAGCTTCATAAATTTCTTGAGACCCCTTATACCATACTGTAGATAACATCTCTTGGACAGACCCTTGCTTATAATAGCTCCACCTCCATGAGTAAGAAAAAGACATATTTATAGGATCTTTAACTAAAAACACTTCCAGAATCAAGTGGTCAATGCCCTGAATTGTCATATAGCAAATTCCCAGTCTCTAAATCATTTAAGCATTTATGTAGATTTAATGGGAAAGAGAGGCTCAGATAAACCTAAAGAGATACCACCCCCCTTTCTTCTCTTTATTCTATTTCTGTGTTCTCTTCTGATCGTATAAGCCAATACAAAAGCACACCCTTTCTGCCCTCATGCCAGCCCATTTATGTTGTGGCTGTATTCAGCCCTCATACAAAAAAATGCCAGAGTAGTTTGGATCCAAAGTATATCACATAGACCAGGCCCAAGCTTTCTCTTACCTTTTAATCAGTAAGACCAATATTTTTGCCATATAACCTATTTTCCCCACAGTATGAGACACTGCAATTATAGTGGGCTGGAGACTGAAGCTAAAAAGAAAGATTTGCTGTAATGTTCACAAACTAAAAAAAAGCCGAAATTAGTGTAACTTCTGAACAGTACACTTGCAAGGGATTAGGCAATCATTGTCTTTCATGGAAATGATTCTGCGGTCTTTATTTCGTAAACGCACCACAGAAGATTACATGGATTCATATTAGCCAAAAAGCCATAGGGGAAAGTGTGGCTCCCAGTTTGTTTATGCTTAGCACAGAAAGCTGTTTACAGGGATATAAACTGAAGATGTTTCCAGTAACACTGCCCTCTCAGCTATGGAAGAATTGCAGAGCCCTAGACCTCACTGGAGCTCTCTTGCTGGATCCTAGTTAATACATTGGCCTAGCCACTTTCTAAGCTCTGTTTATAAACTCCCTGTTATAAGAGCAGTGGTGCACACCAGAAAATATATTTTGTGAGGATTATTGTTCTACAGGCAAGACCACATCACTGTTTGTAGTCAACTTTAGGACTTATATTTTACAATACCATCTGAAGCATGTCAGAATGGGCAATACTGCCTATCATTTTATATTATGCCAAGAACAAAGCTATTAATATGAAAAAGGCACTATTGGAACTATTCTTTAGTAATGCACCTCTTACATAGTCCTCCACAAGGCCAAGGCAGAGGAGCAGAAAAGACTGTTTACTTTAACACAATCTAAACAGTATTTTTTGTAATGGAATCTATATCTCCAGCAACTTCTGCTGTGACCATAAAGAATGGTGTGAGCATTATAGGTTTGTATTATGTACGGAGTAGAGATCCCCCAGTATCAGAGTTGTGTGCCCATTGTTCATTTTCTCTACTTGAAAGTGCTTCCATGTGATTACTAACAAGATGCAGAAGTGAATTGATTCACTTCTAGGAAAAGGTTAACTAAATAAAACCAAACCAAAAACAACAACACCCCTCCCCCAACAAACAAACACGCACAAATATAAAGTTTTCAGGGAGATAGCTTTTGCATATTATATTTAAACTGCATTTTGCTGTAATTCTGGGAACTGTGACTTATCAACAAATATGGGATAGTTCCTTTTCTTGATAAAAATGTTACCAGAAAATTAATATATTTTCTGCTTTCTACTCCCCTGAAAGAAAAGGTCACCTCTCCTATAACACTTTTCTATCCAAATATCCTTATTATTAACCTGCCACAGATTGGGATGGAGAACTTCATGTATGTTCTCATGTATTCTGATATCAACACAGGGAGCAAGCAGGTACTGCCTGAAAACAACACACAAATAAAATATGACTTTTCCATGTTTACTTATCAAGCTGTTTGCTCACCTGGCACAGGTTTTCATGGTCTTAGACTGCAAGACTCCTGGGTCTGAGACTGTTGCATTTTACTCACTTGGCTGTCTACATTACAGCCCTGAGCTCTGCTGGGAGTTCTCAAACCCAGAGAGACAGAGATAAGGATGAAAGCTGTAGCTGCCACTGCTGACTGAGCTTTGCTGTCAGTGGAGTCTCATACACCAAACCAGCAGTTTTACCTTAGATAAGAACAATTCTTAAGGGCAGGAATAAAGCGCTGGTGTGCCTCTACACCAGGCCAAACCCATAGCCCAGACAACCATAAGCCCTCTATCACGAGGACTTTCTTCGCATGTTCTGGGTAAGGACATACATCCCAGCACCAGAGAAAGTAAATCCTTAGGAAATATAGAGATTGTAAATGCTTGGAGGAGAATGTATGTTGGGACATAGTTGTTTTACCCGGCATTTTGAATGCAAATGGGGCCAAGTTTGATGCCTTTGATCTCTTTATTTGATAGAAGAGATACCATGTACCCAGTTTGATGAAGTTGTGCCCTCTCCTGCTAGGGAATCTGTCTACCTCCTGAAAAAAATCAGCGTCTCAGAAGGCAGGACAAGATTGATTACTTTCATAGGAAGTGTAGAGGATAAGTTGTTTTTTCTATTAATTCAGAGTCTTCTGACTTTTCCTTTGCCCCTTTTACTCACTTTAGTCTCCATATACTATCATTCTGGTTAAAATGTATTTTACAGGATTCTCTAACATGAGTGGTAAAACTTTGTTTCTGCAACTAAATCTAAATCCATAAATGAATCTTTAGGTTTTACATATCTACAAACCCAAAGCTTGCGTTTGTAATTTACTGTTGTACAAGCCTCCAAATTAGAAGTGGAAACATGACATGCAGGAGCAATTAGTTGACTAATGGAGACTAATGATTTTGCTGCTACAAGACAAGAAGACTGTTTTAATGTCATCTCAGCTTCAGATAGACTTCACACATCTACAACTTGTCAGCTGAAGCTTGCCATGGAATGAATTGCACATTGAAAGTTAGTTGAGAGGTCTCTTGGGGATCCTGAAGTGCATGTTCCTTCTAAGGGTATTTGAGGTGAGCAGAGAAATAACTATCAATAAATCCAGTTCCAAAGGAAGTCTTGAAATGCTGAAGTTAAAACAACAGAAAGTTGTATTTATGAACTTGCAGATTACCAGAGAAAGCAATGTAGAAAGGAGTGGACTGCCTTTATTCATCTCAAAAGAAGGCTTAAAACAAGATCCTAACAGCCATTATTTAAACGTCAGTGCCATTTACTAATTTGATTAAACACATACAGGAAGTCACCTCATTCTGAGTATCTACATATTCTTCAGTGATTGACTTATTACATGGCGTCCTGGAATGAACCTTGCTTTGGGGAATGTAATCTCTTTCCCATCATCTAAAGGAGTAAAAATTGCAAAGGTAGTTGGGGCCTTGAGAGGAAAGCACACCCTGGTGCTTTTAGTAGATCATGGGGATTGCATTTGAATTGCTACACATTTTGCTCCAAAAGGCATGTTACTATCACACTTCAAATAGGTGGAGCGAGCTCATGCAGCATACAAAGCTTGTGTTTCCACCACTATTTCCTATAACTTTTCATATAGAATCATAGAATCATAGAATAGTTAGGGTTGGAAAAGACCTTAAGATCATCTAGTTCCAGCCCCCCTGACATGGGCAGGGACACCTCACACTAAACCATGTCACCCAAGGCTCTGTTCAACCTGGACTTGAACACCACCAGGGATGAAGCATTCACAAGTTCCCTGGGCAACCTATTCCAGTGCCTCACCACCCTCACAGTAAAGAATTTCTTCCTTATATCCAATCTAAACTTCCTCTGTTTAAATTTTAACCCATTACCCCTTGTCCTATCACTACAGTCCCTAATGAAAAGTCTCTCCTCAGCATCCTTATGAGCCCCCTTCAGATACTGGAAGGCTGCTATGAGGTCTCCACGCAGCCTTCTCTTCTCCAGGCTGAACAGCCCCCACTTTCTCAGCCTGTCTTCACACGGGAGGTGCTCCAGTCCCCTGATCAACCTCGTGGCCCTCTTCTGCACTTGTTCCACAGTTCCATGTTCTTTCTATGTTGAGGACACCAGAAATCCACACAATACTCCAAGTGAGGTCTCACGAGAGCAGAGCAGAGGAGCAGGATCATCTCCTTCCACCTGCTGGTCACACTCCTTTTGATGCAGCCCAGGATACGGTTGGCTTTCTGGGCTGCCAGCACACACTGAAGCCAGCTCATGTTCATTTTCTCATCGACCAACACCCCCAAGTCCTTCTCCGCAGGGCTGCTCTGAATCTCTTCTCTGCCCA
>WYDI02011946.1:0-14255 GCA_009867235.2 Psittacus erithacus
GTGATAGGACAAGGGGTAATGGGTTAAAAAACAGGTGAAGTTTAGATTGGATATAAGGAGGAAGTTCTTTACTGTAAGGGTTGTGAGGTACTGGAATAAGTTGCCCAAGGAAGCTGTGAATGCTCCATCTTTGGCAGTGTTCAAGGCCAGGTTGGACAGAGCCTTGGGTGACATGATTTAGTGTGAGGTGTCCCTGCCCATGGCAGAGGGGTTGGAACTGGATGATCTTAACACCCTTTCCAACCCTAACTATTCTATGATTCTAAGATTCTACATATGTAGGGAAAGTGAGCCGTGACACCTGATTGCCAGTTGGCTGGGTTTTTTTGGCAGATGCTTACTTAAACCCATTTCAGAGTTTTCCTTAATTTGCCCAGGCTGTTTGGATGAAAACAGCACATTGCTGTATTCCCACTCATTTCTTGGAATCAGCTTAAGGATGTGACAGGTAAGGTGTAACAGGCTCTTATACCTTTTATTGTGGCACACTGCAAAACTGTGTGAACAAGTGGGTGTGTAGAAAGAAACACGCCTCTCACTGCTAAAACAATGGTGTTGTATTACGCATGCCTTCTCTCTCAAGGACACCTGGATAGTAAAGACCCAAAGCAGGGAAGGAGGAAAGGTCTTCTAGCCCTCACTGGTCTGTTGAAAACAGGTTATCAAACCTGTTGTATCTAACCTATGGGCATGGGCAGCATGTTCCAGTAAGCACTGGGATGGTCACAACATCACAACTCCAGGAGATGCCATAGTTTAAGTGCAAAGGAACCAATATACAATCATCTCTGCAAGAAGAAATCATACCACACAAGAAAATAGACATTAGCAAAAACTTGAGGCAAACAGATTATAGGAAGCCAGGTATTTTTCTCTCTGTTTATCCTTATGCTCTGTAAGATATCTAGGAAGAACGTAAAAAGGCCAGATAAATGTTTATGTTGTTCATATAACCCTCATCTTAGCTCGGAAATGAGTAATTAATGTTACATATATATTATGTATATTATATATGTATTACATATATATTATGTAATATTACCAATATTACTCAGTTCACCCTCAGCTGAACAGAGTGAGGATTGTGGTGTTCAAATTATGCCTCTTTTAATGTGAAAATTCCCAGGCATGATACACAGTATGTAACCTTAGGCCCAAATTGCAAAGCATTGCCCTATTCCCTAGATATACTGTGCAGATATGATATTTGTTTGAAGCAGCTAGATATAAAACAACCCTTGATTCTTCTTTAGGAACTCCCAGTGATGGAAGGAAAACCTTGAAATGTCTCTCATGTTCCATCTTTTATAGGAAGTCAGTTGCAAGTAACATTGAGGCAATGATAAAAGTAGAAGAATTATACAATTTTCTAGTAACAAGATAAAAGATATTTATTTAGAAAAAGGTAACAACTGTGAATTGTGAGACCCAGTCTGTGCTATATTATCTAAATGGTTACTATCTAAGCCGTTCTAGGTCAAAGTGCTAAAAAAAAGAAAAGAATAATCACACTTGATACTGATTCACCACCTTTTTTTTTTCCCCAGACTTCAGACAACAACTTTGCAAATCTCTAAATCTACCTCTGCTTTCCCCTTGGAATAAAATATCCTTGAAGAATTTTTACTTTCAGAAAGTTTGCTTTCTTCTTTCCAAGTATATTTAAATTATTATCTTTTACCTTTACTGATACATGGGGAAGGGAAGGGAAAGAAAGGGAAGAGAAGAGAACAGAAGGGAATGGATCTGTTATCTCAAAGCAGAATTCAAAGGTTTCCTTGGGGATAAAAGAACATATAGTCTGAATTGCTTGTTATGTTGCTTATTTTGCCTGTCTTTTCAATGGCAGACACCACCTGACTCCACAATGCAGCACTTTTTCCAACTGATTCAAATGGCTCACTAGTAGATTTTATTCCCAGCTGACGTCTGATAAAATCCAGCTATTATTTTACAGTTAACTAATTGGAGGTGTATATTTTGATAAGTTAAGTTGAAGCAGCAAAATGAATAATACCTTATCGTGGTTGTGAAATGGATAATCTTTGCCCCTATCCCATGTACACATACACATTTTTTAATGGCAAAGCTAGATCAATCATGTGGGAGTGAAAGAAGCAAAGAAAGAGAGTGAAGTAATGAAAAAGGAGGTGGTAGGGTATGAAAAAGTACAAGCATCAAACTGAGACCAGGCTAAGAAAGCAAGTAATATTTTCATTGGCAAGAGGCAGAAGCATATCAGATATGCACTTTCAAAGTACAGATTAGACTGGCACTTGTACCAAAGTATTCCTCCTCAGGCTAGTTGCCTTGGATCTATGATCCAACCAGCACACTGCTGGCTCACAGAGAAAAAAAGAAAGCATAAAATCAGCAAGGACTGCTGTTGCAGGTACAGCATGAAAGATCAGACCTCTACTGAAATAGAAAAGCCTAAAAGCACATATTATTACCATAGCAATATAACTTAGAGATGCAAAAAACACTGGGGAGGGGAATCACATTTATCTTTGGGATTTTTGGCACTAAAAATTCCTGTATACTTCAAGTACCACCAAATGAGACTTTCTTATGCCATTTTACACATTTTGTTAAACAAATAGTACAAAAGTCTTCTCAGGTGAAATAGCTTTATTTTTGGACTACAGGATTAAATCAAAATTTTTGTTATTCTTTAATTAAAAGCAGTGGCTTTTAATGTCACAGTGCAAAGCTATAATCCAGCTATGATCTGCAATTTAGCGTCTTCAGAGTCCTTTGTGTTCAGGTAAGCAGGAAATTGTTACCAAGGATAATTGATGAGTATGTGAGACTCACCTTTTCTTTTGGAGTTGCTAGTACTTTTGTTATGGATGTATGTGTTAAATGAAGTAAAATGAATTTTACTTAAACATGTTAAAAAAAAAAAAAAAATTCCAAAATTTTTCCCTTGACAGACTGTTTAAATCTCAGTCACCCAATCTGGCCGTGTCCAAAATGACCTACTTAATGTCGTGCCAGTAGGCAGCATATTTCAGCTCTGTTTGCAAATCTGCACACTGGAGGAAGTCAATGCTTAAAAAATATGCAACGGTATGTACTCATCTACATCTCATTTTGTAGTAATCAGCTTTTTTATTGCCTTATTCAGTACAATAGAGCCTACTGATTGTTTTAGGTGGACTTTCAAATGCGTGAGATCTGCAGTTCTTGAGTTATGTAGTTATGGTCTCAGTTTACTTTTTTTTGATTGTGCAAAGGAATCTTCCTTCTTTTCTGCTCTGTACAATGAGAAAAGAAATAACACTTATCTTGAAAGATTTTTTAGTTTGGTTTTGCTTTATTTGGTTGGGCTTTTTTGATAATGAACCTACAGTGCTTAGTCTATTGAGTAATTACCAAGCATGATTTAAGTATGATTTGGAGTGGTAATTTGTCAGTGGGTTTTAGAGAAAAGTTATGGAAATTTAATAATAATGAAGCAGATTTTAGAGAACTTATGCTTTCCAATATCAGTGGTACTTTTTTATACTTTGAAGAATTTAGAAATTGAATTATCTCATCTGTATGTGTGTGTTTATGCATATGGATATGTATATTTATGTGCGCAACCCCTGTCAACAAAGTTGAATTGAATAAATACACAAATTAATGGCTGTGGATGTTAATACATCATTGTAAATCATGTTGTTGAAGACAGCAGATGAAACTTGACTCTGTTCCATTGTATATTATCAGTCCACCAAAATTATCACATCAGTCAATAACGTCTTCCTCCCATTCCTAGCAAAAGAAAGCAAAACCCTAATAAGAGAACATGAAGTGCAGACTACAATGTAAGCTATTCACCAGTTTCAGGTAGTCAAGTCCAGAGATAAGAATCATACACTTCATGAAGAGAACAGAGACCACAGTGCATGATAGCAGTTGTGTAAGAAATATACTATTATGGATGCTAATTCAGCAAGTGCTGAATGTACCTTAGGTAGAGACTAATAATGACTAAATTCTTCTGAGAAAAGATATATGATGTTTTATAAAGCTCTGGAACTTTCTTCCTCAAATATGCCTTCATAAGTCTCTATTTTTAAAGGAAACAAAGCCTGTATATTTCAATTTTCTGACTTAATTCTTTCAAAATGAAAATATTTATGATCTTTAATAGATTAAACAAAAATATTTTAATCAATTGGAATTTTTCATGTATGTATTCAATCTGTCTGTTTTATGGATGGAAATATCTCCTCAGCTTTTTTGTATTCTTCCAGAACCTCATGAAGACTGTGTTATATGAGAGGCAGGTTTAAGACAAGGAATATTTATTTAACAGTGTAGAGGGTGAGAGGACTTATTCTATATCACTAATAAATCAGTTTGTTCATTGGCAGATAGCTGAGGAATTGCTACAGAAGCTGGTTCTTTGGAGAAATGTCTTTCTGTGGTAAACACAGGCACATAGAAGCCATGGCTTACAGGAGAGGACCAAAGAGCGCTCTTGCTCTCTCAGTGAAAAAGCAGTGCCAAATGAGCAAGTGGAAGTGCTGAACCAGCATGACTTGTCTGCCTGCCAGGAACAAATATTTTGGTGTATTGCCAGGTGGACAAATGCTGAATTGCTCCTGGCCTGTGAAGATGGAGGAAAGTAAACCAAGTGCAGTTTAGCAGAACTGGCATGAATCAGAAATGAGAGGAGAAGCCTGGCTCATGAGCAGGTGGAGCAATACTAGGGTGGATCAAGGTGGTGAAGAAATGCAGCTGGTAAATCCATACTTGAAACTTTTCCCTTGGGGCCAGTACTGAACCCACATCACAGTATGAGCTCCAGGGAAGAAATACTGACAAAGCTGATTCTAAGAGATGCTATAATGGTCACTGTTGTTTATGATCATGTAGCTAAAGTTACCAAAATACATCCTAACCATGAAAGGGTTGAATCCCAGATTTCCTCCCTCTTTCCTTCCAGACACTATATTAAAATGTATTAAATTTAACTCTGTCTTCCCACACATCTATTCTGCCGTCTGTAGAACTGTCTTTTGCTTGGCAACACTAAACTGCTGTGCAATGATGTTGTCTAAAGACTGCTGTCAGGCTTCTGAACCCATGGCAAACAACACAATCCTTGTGATAAGAACTCTTCCCAGTTCACATTCATGCTGTGAGCCTTAGGTACAGAATTGTTTTAAAAGAAGTCTAGAAATTGCCAGCTGAAAATAATTCTGGAGGTGTGAAATTATAATCTTCAAGACATAAACTGGTGTAAATAAGTGTGCAATTTATGTACACATAAGTGTATATCCTAGTACTCTTGGTGAATGGAGAACTTTGTACTCCTGGTGAATGGAGTTAAATCCAGCTGGTGACTGATGTTCTCCAGGGCTCAGTACTGGGGTCAGTTCTGTTTAATATCTTAATGAATGCACTGGATGAGGGGACAAGTGCATACTCAGTCAGTTTGCAGATGACACCACGTTGGACAGGAGTGGATATCTGCTAAAGGGTAGGAAGGTTCTGCATAGGGATCAGGAAAGGCTGGACTGATGGGCAGAGGCCAATTGCAAGAGGTTCAACAAGGCTCACTGCCAGGTCCTACACCTGGGTCACAACAAGCCCATGCAATGCTACAGGCTTGGGGAAGAGTGACTGGAAAGCTGCCTGGCAGAAAAGGGTCTGGGAGTGTTGGTTGATGGAGCTGAACATGAGCCAGCTTGTGCCTAGGCAGCAAAGAAGGCCTGCAGCATCCTGGCTTGTATCAGAAATAGTGTGACCAGGAGGACTAGGGAAGTGATTGTCCCTTGTACTCAGCAGTGGTGAGGCTGCCTCAAATATTGTGTTCAGTTTTGGTCCCCTCACTACAAGAAAGATATTAAGGTGCTGGAGCAGATCCAGAGAAGGGCAATGAAGACAGTGAGGAGACTGGAGAACAAGTTTTACGAGGAATGGCTGAAGGAACTGGCATTGCTTAGAAAAAAGGAGCCTCAGGGGAGACCTTATTGCTCTCTACTACTGCCTGAAAGAAGGATGGAGAGAGGTTTGGGTAGGTCTCTTCTCCCAAGCAACAACCAATAAGACAAGATGAAATGGCCTAAAGTTGTGCTAGGGGAAGTTTAGGCTGGAAATTGGGAAATATTTCTTCACTGAAAGGATTGTCAAGTTTTGAAATAGGCTGCCCAGGAATGTGGTCCCTGTCCCTGGAGATATTTAAAAGACATGCAGATGTGGTGCTTAGGAACGTGGTTTATTGGTGGACTGGGCAGTGTTAGGTTAATGGCTAGACTTAATGATCTTAAAGGTCTCTTTCAAACTAAATCATTCTATGATTCTGTGACTCTATGTTTGATCGTAAAATACTGTCTTAAAGCTAGCAAGTTATTTTACTTTTTCAGGTTTGCAAAAACATGTATATTTTGCTATCTGGAAATTTGTTTCCTGATGTGACCATGCAATTTAAGCTGGAAAAGTATGTACACACTGACATACTGCAGTCATAAAACTACATGCAAGAAGTAATGCCTGTGGGATTTCCTCCATTTTACTAAGTGAAACATTCACTGTTTGGAAGACCCAATTTCAATTTCCTTTTTCTGCTTGATGGATTCTCAGGATGTCTTTGAAGTCTTTGAATAGGGCTCTAACCATTGTAATTACAGTAGTCCACATGGACTTCTGTTAGTTTCTGTTAATTCTACTTTCTCTTCTGAATATTCATTAGTAGAGGGACTGAAATCCTGTCATCTCCAGAGTTAGTAACTTACCAGTAGCAGAGAGCAGTGCTTTTATACTTTGGGGGATTCATTTTTTTTTTTTTTTGGGGTGGGAGGGAACCAGGGAGGTAGAAAGCAGAGCATATTATTTGAGTAGTTATTTGATAACCGAAATTATGTTTTTTCATATGTTCTCCATGAACTGTTTTACTTTCTATAAAATTACTTAAGTGTTAATAGTGGCTTCCTGGAAGCGTGGCGGCTGAGTATAACATCTGCTCTGGAATATTTTTATTTATTTGTAGAAGTGGAAAAACATCAAGAGAAAACACTGAATTAGTTTATCATAAAGGAATTATAGCTTGGTGAGTCTATATAAATTAAGAAATGGTAGGTTCAAATTTCTTCAGAGAGAGTAAAAAATTCAATTATACTTTTTCAATCCTGGTAGGATGCTCAACTTATCTGTTACTGAACTACAAATGCTACAGTCTGCACCAGTTTCATAAAAACAACCCTTTGTTTTCTTCACTTTTCATGTCTGCTCCAAATGGAACATTTCCTTTTGGCTCAGAGAAAAACAATTTGATCCAGGTTCTCTTTTTGGAAAAAAAACTCCAAAGCATTTCAGTGTTTACTCAATACATTTTTTTCTAACAGGGGTTCAACAGGCAGCGAAGCGGGGAAGGGCAGCATTGACTGATGTGTCCCAGTCTAATTCTCTTAAAGGGGACATTCTTTCCCTTTGCAGGATCAGAAAACAAAATATCTATCTATCTATCCATCCATCTATCTATCAATCACAGGAGCAAGGATAAAAAGACACACAGTAAAAATTGCTGTTTGAATAAAAAGAATTCTATCTACTTCTTCACAGAAGTGCTGTCTAAATCCTTTTACACAATATACCTGACACCCTTACAGAGTTTTGCAGGGCTCTTTCCCTAACTTGTAAACACACAGGAAAGAAGAAAAGCATTGGTAACAGATTAAGGCAGTAGCAATGAACTGTGGAGTTAAGCTGCTGGTAACAACAGGAGTTTAATATTAGCCATTAACCTCTACAACATCCCTGCATTCAACCTGGAACCACCTCTCAGAAAATGTTACCTGCCCAGTTGATATGCAACCCAGGAGAAATATTAATTTCTGAACTCCTTCCAATTACAAATTCTAATCTTGTTTAAGACTTGAGAACAAAAGATCTGAAGTAATTTTGAAGCTTAAAATACACGGATGCTCAAAATTTTGCAAGCATTTTTCTTCTTTTTTAGTGGGGGGAAGATTGTAATTTCTGGGCAGATATATGATTTCTCCTGCAGAGACTGCAGATCATCTTCAATAGCAAAAGATGGATTTCTGAACTGCAGGAGGCAGGGAAGTGCATGGCTAGCTGAAGCTTTGAGCAAATTCTCACAGTTAATTGTGTAACTAAAATTAAACTGGTTATGTGCAAGTACAAACTCTCCACTCTTTAAAGAAAACATATTTTTGGAGGTGGTAGGAGAAAGAAAGGGAGAGAGACCAAACTTATCCTTCAGTCTGCATTTTAAGCAGCGCTGGGTTAAGTTTTGAAAAGATTGTTTCTAGCTTCTATAATTTCTATTTAATTCCATTCTAAATTCTATTTAATTTCACTCCTTCATGGGGATGGTGAGGACAATTGTTTGAAAGGCTGAAAATGTGTGAAAAATCTTCAAGCAGGATTTGTTTGAGGCAGAGAAATGAAACAAAACTAAACTAAATTAAAACAAAAAATAACTCCCATCCCCCTAATAGCTATTTGTTAAACAACGTATCTATATTTATCACCTGTGTGCATTTGATTACATTGTGTGCTTCATGCTAAGATACAGAAAAAAAAATTTTAAATTAAAAAAATAAATCAACAGAAACCAAACCAAACAACTCCCATAAGAGTTTCAGTACCACAGTGAAAAAAAAAAATCCTTTCAAATTCTGAAACATTAGCATTCTTCAGCATATTAGAGGGTGTTCTTCAACACTGTCTCTTCTCTCAACATCAGCCTTTTCCTACTTTTTTGTCCCATCATGAGAAAAGCCTGCTTATTTCAAAGCCTACTTCACAACACTTTGTAGACTTAATCTTGTAAATCATACTGATTTGCTTCTGTCATTTGTCTGAAAGTTCAAGTTCTTTCCTAAGCTACTGTTTACCTACCTAACGGATTTTATTGACAACTGTAAACAGTCTACCATAAACACATATTTTAATCTTCTGCCTTGCTTATTTACAAACAGGAGATATTTTTAACTGATTCAAATTAAAATAATACTATGACTTTAGGCTGTCTTAAAAAAAGTGGAAACAAGATATAAAGCAACAAAGATGTTGGAAACCTTTTTATATGGCTTCACCTTCTTCATCCCTAAAACTTCTTGAATTTTGTACTTTTCCCCTGAGAACGTATAGGACAGTAAACCCAAAATCAAGCACTTGCATGATAGGACTTCCGCAGTCAAAGGAGTCCAAGAGCTGAAGCTTTACAAAAATATCTAATATTTAAAATATTGACAAAACCTGAAAGAGTTTACACGTTTTGAAAGTGATGCATACCATGATTTTTGGCACAATTTTGCCATTGCATGTAAGACTTGATGAAAAATGTTAATTTTCTTTAAATGTAGTAAAAAACCTGGAGTATCATTCTCTTGGATAAAAAGTAAACCAACACAAGACAGTATTAAGGATAATGAAACTCTGTTGGCATATTTGCAGTATGTTGAAAACAAAAAAACAAATATGAAAAGCCACAGCAACTTATACATGATAAACTTTTTCATTTTTGCTAATATTATTTTCAGTTCTTCAAAATATGCTATCTTCAAGACACACAACTAATGATAAAATCACAATACTTTCCATTTTGATTTCTTAATCAAAGTTCTGTTATATTTAAAGTAATAAAATGTAACATGTCACTTCTTGAGATTCAGAAAAATCTTTCTTGATTTTTCTTGAGATTCAGAAAGGGTAAGTAAATTCCTTAGAATGACTTTGTGGTATTCCTGCTCAGAAGTCCATATTAGAAATGCAGTCATGCAGGGAGAAAATCTGAGGGGAACTCTCATATGATAGAAAGCAGAGGAAATATATGACAGGGCTCCTTTCACATATCCATATTCCACTGAACAATGAAAAGGATATAAATTATCAGTTTCCTATAAAAATTTCAGAAAATGAGAATTAACATAACATGCAGAGGTTTTAGCAACATTTATCATTCTCTTTTTGCTGCTTATTTCACAAATTACTGTCTCTTCCACGCTTGGATATTTGTTTCATTAACTATCCTTTCCAAAAGCTAATAGTAATAAAAATGTTTAATGTCAGAAGTCAAGAAACTGCTTGGAATGTTGAAGTATATATATACACAGACCACAACTACATCCCAATTAATTGCTATTATTATTACTTGATTAAAAGACCTTAAAATGGAATTTTTTTGCATGACTGATGTTGAAGGTTATTGACATAAGCAGACCATTGCCTTTGGGGTGATAAACTATATTAGGAGTTTGACAAGAAAGCTCATTTCAGTGAATACAAGCTATCATGGTTTTTTTAAACCTCAAATCAATAGAGTTATTAACAGACACCTTGCTCACTCTCAGTTTACTTTTTTTATTATTAAATTTTTTTTTTATTTCATTCTCCTTTTACTGAATATTCTTCCCTGTACTTCTTGCTTCTTAAGGTTGTTTTTATTTTCTCTTTCCTTTTGTCACTGTCTCCCTTTTTGTTCTTTTTATACTTCTAATTAGTGAAGTGCAATGACTGTAAACTCTTCCTACCTTTCAGTAGATGGCACTATAATTTAGTCTAACTAGCAGGGCAAGTTAATTAACTTAAAACCTGCTCTTAAACAATAAAATATAGATTCTTTTCTAACTGCATTTCCACCTTATACACAAAAAAGTGTCAAAATTACTAAAAAGAAAATTATACAATTATTTTTAAAACATGAATGTGATAAAAGCACATTGTTACATGCAGTTGTCCTTTAAAGGGTCTCTGGAAACATTTGAACAACTGCCACTCTTAATGAGCTACAAAAATAATTTTGAGGGGTGAACTTAGAGCATTTACAAAGCAGCACTGCCTTACAAAACAAGCAGTTTATTTTGACTTTGTTGGTATGGTTACTTATACACATCTGCAGAGGACTGCTGTAGGCATGAGTGTAGTCTCCCCGCCTGTGTGCGGTACAGGCTCTGTCCAGTGAGTCCGTCGGGGTCTGGACTAGAAGTTTCCACTGTTGCCTGGGGATTCCGGTGGAGAACAACCAAGTGCTTTGCCAATACTGTCAGAAAAACATGCAGCTTCTGTCAGCTTCAATTACAAGGAGAAGATGAATTGCATCTCTTAACTCTGCCCCCAGTGGCACTCTGGCTGCTGGAAGGCAGCTGCGTGAGCAGGAGTTTCTCCAGGCTGCTGTCAGCCCCAGTTTTCCCAGCAGCTCCCTTCTGAGTAATCCTGAGGTGGAAAACCATACTCTATCAGTTTGCTCAGATTGATCCATGCCCTTCTACTTGCAGGTTTCTCCCATGACCTTTCTGTTACATTTAATATTGGCTATTTTCCCAGTCTTCCAGCGTCAGTTGCTTTTCATCTTCTTGCCAGAGCAAACTGTTAATGGTGAGGCTGCTGAAATATTTCCAGCCCTCAGACAATTACCCTGTGCTCCTCTTCCACTAGCTGAGGAAATGTAGAAAAGGTGGACTGGGATGGGCAGAAGTTTGAAGTGGTGCGGACTAGAGAGCCCTTGTGATCAACAATGCAGGGATGAAAGGACCCAGAGCAAGCGCATGTACATAAATAAGTGACAGGCTGTAAGACATTTTTATGAGGAAATTAGCATGACTGGGTACTTCTCTGAAGTATCTTGGAAGAACAAAAGGATGAACCAGAGGTCTACGTGAAGTTACAGGAATACTGTCTCATTGGGATCACATAGACATTGTGGGATAGCTCACACAGCTGGAGCACAGGGGTGGATGGATACAGACTAGGAAATACAGGCTGAGAAAGTATGGGGGAGGAGTTGCCTTTGATGTGAGCAACAGAAATGCGTAAAGTACTGCCTAGACATCAATAATGTAGCAGTTGTGACCTGGGTCAAGAGCAGAGTGACCAGTGTGGGTGATGTGGTGGCTGTCTTCTACCTAACACCAGATCAGAATTTAATGGTAGATGAGACCTTCTTCAGGCAACTGGGAGAACCCTCACATTTGCCAGCTCTGGTTCTTGAGAGGCACTTAAACCACTCCCATATGTGCTGGAGGGACAACGCTGCTGTGTTGCACTGGCAATACGGAATGTTTGCTGAGTGCAGTGACAGCTTCCAAACAGGTGATCAAGGAGCCAACAAGGAGAGAGCGCTCTGATGGCTCTGATTCATACAACAACTGATTCGGAATGTGAAGTTCAGCAGCAGCCTTGGCTGTAGTGAACATGAAATGATGGAGTTCAGGATTCTCAGAGGATGGAGCAAGGCAAAAAGCAGGATCATACTCTAGTCTTAATAAGGGCAGACTTCAGCCATTTCAGATGCCTACTTGGAAGAATCCAGTGTAATACAGTCTGTGAAAAAAAAAAAAAAAGTCCAAGAAAGTTGGTTGATTTTCAAGTCAGCTCCAGTGTTTCATCCCAACTTGCAGGAAATCAAGCAGGGGCAGCAGGTGACCTTCATGGATGAACCAGGAGCACCTGGCTATGTTCAAATGTAAAAAAAAAGCATGACAGAGGTGCAAGCAGTCCAGAAAGAACATAAAGATACTGTTCAAGTATGCAGGGATAGCATTAGAAAAGCTAAAGACCACTTGGAGCTGAATTTGGCAAGGGATGTAAGAAAGAAAAATTTGTAGGTACTGCCGCAGCAAAGACCCTTTTCTCTTTACTCTCACCTATCTCAAACCTCCTACAGAATTTTGCTACTTTCAACTCCAGGATCCTGTCCTATTCCATTGCTCTAACCACCACCTTCCAATGATTTACAGTTCTTTAAACATCATCTGTCTTTTCCCATTTGCCATGCTAATTGCATTTTTTTCAATACCTTTAACCTAATCTCTGCTTCTCATTCCTTTCAGTGTTCTATCTTTGCCTTTTTGTCTTGACTATCCAACCACTTTGTCAAGTAAGTCATAGTCCTCCAGCTCACAGATATCCACATAATTACATCCAATGAACTTGTCAGGTTTTGTATACTCTTTGCCTATGTTTCATAAACTGAGAATGGAGGTACAGAAGCAGAGCCTTTCTGGAAGCATTACTTTTATTCCTGTAGGATTTACTGCAGTTATTTTCATGCCCTCCATCAGCCTTACATAGCTCCTCTCAGTCTTTCATGCTTCCTGGTGCATATCAGTGCCCCATCCTCTGTAAATGTATTCCCATTGTCCACTTCCCATTTACTGAACAGTAACCAAAACCTTTCATGTTTCTTTAAGTTTGCCTGAAAAATTCTTAGATTTCTCCATATTTTTGTCTGCTCGCTTAATAATTAGAAAATCTTACAAATCCTTTAACTTCAGATGTGACTTTCCTACTCATTCATTCATTCATTCATATCAGATATGATTCTACATATCTTTTTAGCACAAATAGCTCATCACAGGTTCTTTCCATCAAGCCTTAATCCCTACTTCAAATGTCATATTGCAATAACTTACCAGCCTTGCTAAAGGGAGTAAGTTAATGTTGGAAAGTTTCCAAGTGGATCAAACAGAGGAGAGGGTGCCAAATAGTAATGAATCCGGGAGCAGATGGTGTGGATGTGTGAGTGTTACAGAAAATATTTACAATTCAATAAATATATAAGTACTAGGACAGAAGAAATTATTCTAATTCTGTTAATATTTTTATTTAAACTTCATATTTGCCCTGGTAACATGGTAATATGAATGTCATGTTTTCACAAGGCTGTCATTTAAAGCCATTAAAAAATAAGAGTATCGTATTACATATTAAGTTGTTTTCCAAATCACATCATGCAATGTCCATTAGAGTAGCTCCATGGCATTTAAACATTATTTAAATAAAAATCATAGAATTATAGAATGGTTTGGGTTAGAAGGGACGTTAAAGATCATCTGAGGAAGTTTAACCATGTCAAGTGCAAGGTCCTACACCTGGGTTGGAGCAATCCCAGGCACAGCTACAGGTTGGGAAGAGAAGAGATTCAGAGCAGCTCTGTGGAGAAGGACTTTGGGGTGTTGGTCGATGAAAAAATGAACATGAGCCAGCTTCAGTGTGTGCTCGCAGCTCAGAAAGCCAACCGTATCCTGGGCTGCATCAAAAGCAGCGTGACCAGCAGGTCGAAGTAGGTGATCCTGCCCCTCCACTCTGCTCTCGTGAGACCTCACTTGGAGTATTGTGTGGAGTTCTGGTGTCCTCAACACAAAAAGGACATGGAACTGTTGGAACAAGTCCAGAGGAGAGCCACGAGGATGATCAGGGGACTGGAACACCTCCTGTACGAAGACAGGCTGAGAAAGTTGGGGCTGTTCAGCCTGGAGAAGAGAAGGCTGCGTGGTGACCTCATAGCA
>WYDI02011947.1:5960-41163 GCA_009867235.2 Psittacus erithacus
GGCAGGATCACCTCCTTTGACCTGCTGGTCACGCTGCTTTTGATGCAGTCCAGGATACGGTTGGCTTTCTGGGCTGCAAACGCATACTGCAGCTGGCTCATGTTCATTTTCTCATGAGATCCCAGCTGAGACCCAAACTGGAATTTAACTTACCAAAAGAGATCCAACAGTCACATCTCAGTTCCCCCCTGGAGTGACATTATTTCTAATGCCTCATTTGCCACATCCTTTCAAACCATCATGCAAAATCTTGATGATCTCTTCACTCCTCCTATCCCAAACAGGGATGCATGCAAATAATTCTTCTTTTGTCCCTTTTCCCCTCCAGGCTACTTATTTCTTCCTGCCATTTTCTGTAGGCTTGATACTCCCAGGGGAGTTCTCATGCCCTCTCTTTCATCCCCCTCTTCTGCTTCATTACTGCCCTCCATTCTGTTGTCCACTGCATTCAGCACTCTCTTCTCTGTATAGTCATGCTTTCTTGCTTCCCCTCATCCTCCACTCCTCTCTGCTCCTCTGTGTATTCCATGAAGACTCTTCCCCCACATCTCTGCCTTTGTTTCCTCATTCTCCTTTGACACACTTTTCTCCTCCCCTCCTCTTTTCTCCTGCTGGCTGCCCCTGCCCAGAGCAAAGGTTTAACCCTACCAGCCCTGCCCTCCTGTGCAAAATGAAGGTCTAAACCTCTGAAAGGACACAAGACAGACAAGTCTGTCAGACATCTAAAGAAATGTTGATGTTACTGCCATTATCTCCATGCGGTCTGGGCACATACTGCCATGGGAACCAGTACCAACGTAAAAGCAGGAAAGAAATGAAGACACAGGGTAAGACTGAATTGCTGAAAGTACCTTCCCGCTGAGAGGTTAAGATTCCAGGGTCTAACTGCAGGCAGCTTTTCTGGTATTTTGGACATGAAAGAGCACCCAAATCCCCATGCAAAGCAGGGAGATGGGAGTGAAGACCACAGGAGGCTCATGTTCTTTTGAGGCAGCAGCAGCCGCCCACAAAGGATAACCCATGGCATCTCAAATGGTATCAAGCTCCTGTGCTTAGCACCTGAAAATTTACATGGGTTTCCTGCCTGCTCTGCCCTCCAGAATCATATAATGTAACACTGGTTAACCAGAACATGTCTCTAAATTTCTGTTCTAATTATACAGAAAGTATTCTTGTGTTAGGTAGAACTTTCTAACAGTTTTTCTTAAGACTAGTATTTTTTTATACCTGCAATTTACGCACAAACCCCAGCTTTTCGTGTGAAATAATGGCTTTCCTAGTTCATAGAGTAATTACAAGAACTTTCTGAAGGAATCAATGGAAAAGTGAGTCTGCAGTTCAAAGTCTCTGTTCAAAGCTATTCTAAGCTGCAGTGGACTCAGATTAATAAAATTCAAAGTCAGTTTTGTTGCTTCTTCTGCATAATCCAATCCATAACGCAGTGAGAAGGATGAAAATGTAATCATTTTAGGCTGCTATTGCTGCTTCAGGAAACAATAAACCCTAGCAAGAACGGGCACTGGAAAGACTTACAAAGATATGAAAACATTAAGACCTCCAAGAGATGAGCAAACAGGCAGAGTGAAAAAACAAGGCCCATACAAGAGAGAAAGAAAATGCGCAGAAAGCAGACATCCTTGTACACAACTGGTACAAAAAACCTTCAAAATCTTTCAGGCACCTGGCCCTTTCACAGGATCTGTGGATGGAGATACATAGATTGAACACAAAATTTTGCTATTAGGACTTCTAACCTGCTTATGCAGAGACATTATTCTTACTGCCTGTGATTAAGAGGTTTAATTGTTAGGATAGCTCATATTCTTTAGGTACATTCTCTGCAACACTTCCATATTCAAAAGAAAGAGCACATGCGCATCCCCCGCTGCTCAAAGAGACAGTCAAATTTCAGTCCTCACAAAGTTGCTTCTAAGTAGCTGAATTCCTTCCTTCTTCAGACACATATGGAAAGTACCAGTTTCAGGCAACTTACTGGAAAATGAGAAGTTTTCATCTCTAATTATCTATGCACATCAGGATATGCAGGAGTCAGCTTGCGCTCTGGGAACAGAAACTCTTGGGTATTCTCCCCATAAAATGCAAAGTCATTCACTACTGAAAGAACAAAAAAACACCCACAGAAAGAATAGCCGTCCAGATTGTTACATGGAATTTTCATTAATAGCTATGCAGTGAAAGCTCAGTAAATTATGAATGTCCTTGACAGAATGCTGCCTCTCTCATGCATAAAGATTCTGTCAGTAATAGCTGGTGGCTGGGACATGAGTGGGCATAAGAAGAGTGGTACAAGAATGGCACACACTCAGCATGATTCAGAATTACTTGATGCAGGAAATATGTAAGACAGCAGTTCCTTTTAATATACTGCCCTCCTCTGCACCAGGGAACCTTTTAGTTTGCATTCTTGAGGGTCACAGCAAACAAATTCACAGAAAACCAGCAAGCCCAAAAACCATTTAGTTCTATAATTGTTTACAGGAAAGAACACAGCAACGTCAGAGCCTTTTTTGCCTGTTTGACTGAGGGAATAACTGCTTCTGGCATAAGGCTTACTCATTTTATCTCCAGTGCTCTGACTATGCTGTAATTGACTATCTTCTGAATATGAAACAGAGGGCAAAAGGGAGGTAAGCCTTCCATGCTTTTATTAGTTTTGGAAGATTTGGCTTAGCAGACCAGCACTGGAGTTTGATGCTGTCATTAACTTTCCAAGGGCCACAAGTGCCCTGAAATATTTTGGTGATGGAGATAATTGCAAGGCTTGAAGGGAAATTACTTAGTTACAGTGTAAAGAATGTCCAAAGCTGTGACAGAAAATTTATACAGATGATGCATAATGCACATTTTACAAAGTACGCACAACGCATGTACTTTTATACACAGCATGCTAAATATTGGTCCAGCTGATTTCTCAGTGGAGAGTCACCTCACTGGGCAAACACCTAACTATTCTAATTAGCTGCCTGCAGCAAAAAAGGTTGAAATGAGATTTGCAATATTTCAACGTTTGTTTGGCAAATGTGTCATCATAAAATAGTGTTGAAAGACAGCTACCATAACTTTTGAAATTAATTCCCTCCAGTAAGCCAGTGTGCAGTAAATGAACATCATGCAATTTAGCCATGTAACCACACTGCATGATACCAGCGTCCCACTAATTGAGGTGTAAGTATCTACATGTTAAAAGCAGGTCTAAGTATTTACAAGTGAAAAGCAGGTGAGGATACCTCAGGGATGAGGAATAAAACTCAGCAAATGAAAGCTCTGGCTTTAATGAAAGCATCTCATTACCACGATGAAAGCCAACCTTAATCAAATGGGGACCTGATGCAGTGGAACCTTGCTTGGGAGTGATGCTCAATGAAGAGCACTGCAGGAGTGGATAATAAAATTCACACTGGGATTAACATATCATATATGCAATCTCTTGTTTTGCTCACTAGCAGACATGCTAATGTAAAGCAAGTGCTGTTGTCTGAACTCCGAGATTTGCAGCTGGCCATTACATTGGTGCCTGTGCACAGATGGATGTAGATGAGGCAGGAAGCAAACTATCCTGAATTATTGTCAAAACAGGATAAAACATGCCTGTGACTCTGCATATTCAGACATGAAGAAGTGAACTATCCAAGGTTACCGTAATGATAAGGTGTGCTTGGGACTCTACAGACTTGGATGGGAAAGAACTATCCCAGGTTACCATGACAATGAGATAAGATGTGTTTGGAACACCATATACTCAGATGAGGGAGATGAACCATCCTGGGCTGCTCTTAACAAAGTGTTCACATGCTCTACACCACACTTCGTCTAGTTTTTCTCTTCCTTCAGGACTCCGTTATAACTGTTCTGAGTGAATAGAGAAGGTCAGCACAGCCCTGGATAGGCAGCACAGCCACAGACAAAAGCTACCTTTGTAAGCTCTCAACATAGCAGGCAAGCTGTAAGGTAGAGCCAAGTACCCAGATTAGAAACTACAGCAAGGGTATTGCCTTCTTGAAATGAGACACTAAGCTGCTCACAGTGTATGTTATGCTATAATAGCTGTTACTGCCTTCATTTGGATGGGTTCTGTGTTTTCACAGGGGCAAGGAAACATGTTCACTTCTAATTGGACTGAAATCAAACCATGCAATTGGGTGATTTCTTGACAAAGCTACAGCAAAAGGAAGAAAAAATTCAGAAAAGGTTAATAACAGCACTTTTGATCTCATTCAAAGTTTCATCATTCTAGGCACACTGCTTGTAAGGACTGTCTTTCTAATGGATCCCAGCTTTACAATCACCAGGAAAAAACTTTTGTAAGCTCATGATACTACAACAAGAAGGTGAATAAAGAGTGTGTTTTGCCATGTAACGTCTTGCTTCTGATGTAGTAAGCGCATAGGCAGGCACTGTTTCCTCTCATATACACTTTCTTTTTCTGAATATATTTTTAATTTATTAAGTTAAAAGAGGGCAACATATCCCACTGCACAAAAAGTAAGCAAAATCTCTAAGCTGCATATTTTTGCATAGCCAAAAAACCAAGGCGGGGGTGGGACAGGGGACAGACACACAACCACCTGAAGTTTCATTTTTTATTCTGGTATTATTAATATTAGAATAGAAGCACACAGGAAGGAAATATCAGCACAAGGTAACTCTCTGAGGCTGACACCTGATGGACTCATAGGACAGTCAGGGGCTTCTGGCTTGACCTTCTGTTAAACTTTATAGGAGCAGCTTGCTCCAAAAGGACAAAAACATGAGACCCAGCAAGGACAAAGGAATGTTAACTGAATTAAAGCTGAGGAATGAAAACTTCTTAAGTTAATACAACACCTGCTTCTGCAGGTATGACTAAAAAACTCTGGCCAAAGTTTACTTTTAAGGATGCAACAGAACTTAGGCCATTGCTATAAATAACTTCATTCTCTCCCGCACCCCTCAACAAACAATAAATAAGATTTTGGCTTCTCAAAGACTGCCTCATCATTAAATACATGACTTCTCACAGACTTTGAACTAAAGAATTACTGACAGGAGAAATAAAAAGCAGACCTGCTAGGTTTGCCTAGGGGGTACACTATGTGTTGGAACACAACCTGGCCTAAGGAGAGAAAAATCGTGTAACTCACTCAAGGGGAGGTAGCAGAGGCTGACACTCAAATGGCTCAATTCAGAGCAAGATGTAAGGGGAACAGTGTATATTGTTTGCTGTTGGGAAAACAGGAAGGAGGCATTCTGTCTCCTTGTGTTGACCTGAGATGCACACACTGAGAAAAATGTCGTTTCTCAGGAAGAAACATAACAGGACATGTAACATCTGAGGAGAAAAAAACCCCATACACTAACACAAGACTCTTCAGTTCAGTCTTACAAGCAGTAGCCCAAGTGTTCAAGACTACCTCAGAAAGGACTCAGCAGGCCCTTGTCTTTGCTACTGATAATCTTAAAAGCATGCTAGATTAAGATCTGTCATTGGGAGCTCTCTCATTTTGTATTTTGGACTTTTATTTTTTGTCATCTCTTGTAAAAAAGGACTGATTCCATAGACCTTACCATTAGACGGAAGAGGAACATTTGACACCAACAAGGAAATGAATTAGTGAAAACCACCATTTATTTTCTTGTACGTGATGAGAAGGCCTGTAATGAGCAACATTTTAGTATTGCCATTTGCACAACAGCAGTAATCCCCTTCTTAAATAAACGTCACACAGCAAGAAAAACCTCATATTTAATCTAACCTTTTCCTTCCGCACCCTTTCCAGAAGACTTTGTGCCTGACACCCCAAAGAACCCGTCAGCACCTCCTATTTGGAGGAAGAGCTAAATAACCCATGGATCAGAAAGTACGGCTGCAGCGAGGGCACATCTTTCCAGGGGCATTATCACTGTTGAAGTACAGACTCATTTTACATTAACTTCCATCCCCAGGTAAGAACCAAGCTGCTGAAAGCCAGACAACTCCCCAGGAGCAATCAACTGAAGGTGCGCCCGCAAATGCACACACATAGATACTTAAACACAGTATATGATATACAGCGGCGCACACGCACAGAGTACGCATACGAGTGCAGATCTGTTCACATGCGCGTAGCTCCGCCGCGCGGCGCGCCACCTCAAGGCCCCAGAATAACCGCGCTGACACGTTCCGACTCCCCGCGCCCCGCCGCCTGGGCCGTCCCTCCCTCTGCCCGCGGCCGCGCCACGGGCGCCCGCAGCATCATCACCACCACCGTCAACGGCGGGGGCCGGCGGGACCTCAGGCGGGCCAGTCCCAACCCGCGTTGCTACGACGACCGAGGCGCCTCAGCCAGCCACGGCTCGCGGACCCGCCTTCTCGGCAGCGCGGGGCGCGTCGCTTTGCTTTTTCAGTACTGTAGCACATATATATATGTGTATACACACATATACATATACACATATATTTACACACGCTTATAAGCTGTGGGCGCCCCTCGGTAGCCTCCAGGGACAGGGCTGTCCCTCCACCGGCACGGTGAGGCCCAACACACGGTATGCTGACCAGGGGAGCGCCTTAGCGACACACCGCGAGCCTCCCGCGGGGCACGCTCCGGGGCAGGGACTGGGCCCAGGGCAAGCCAGGTTAGCCAGCATGGCGCTCCCCGTCACTACAGCCACAGGCCCCGCCCCACGGCACCGGGGGCGGGCGCTCGGCAGCTTAATAGGACTGGCGGAAGTGGCGCCTGCCTCATTTCCGGTGAGGTGTGAGAGCGCCGGGGGAGGCAGGGCACGGCGAGCGGCGGGGATGGCGCTGTGGCTGCCGCGCTGCCGGGACGGCGGCCTGCCGTCGGAGGAGGACAAGGAGCGGGGGCTGGCTCCCGCCTCCTGCCAGCGCGTGCCGGAAGTGCAGGTACATCCGTGCCCCCCAACCCCTGCTGCCCCAACACCTCGCGCCGCTTCCCGCCCCCGGGGGCACCGCTCCCCCGCCCCGGCCGGCGGGGAGCAGGTTGGTGCTGCGTGCGCCCCGGCTGCCCCGCGACCGCAGCCCGATTCTGCTGCGCGGAGGGGATCGCGGAGCACGGTGCGTGTCGGGGTGGGGGTGTGCGGAAGTGTCCGCACCCCCGCGGGGCCGTTGCGCTGTCCCGGGGCACGCCAGGGGCACCCCGACCTGCGAGTAACAGCCCCATCTCTGACAAGTGATGTGGAACGAGCTGCGCTGAAGCTCACCCAGCATCCCGGCGTATAAAAATCAGATCTATGGGCGGTGCGTTTCTCTGTTGGCTAGGGCAAGTTGGCGTTTTATGAATACGCTGTCAGGAATCCTGCGTGTTCTTGCAAGAAGCTGCCATTACGTTAGTTTTCCAAACAGTGACATTTTCTTCTTGCTATTAAGAGTCTTGTGGTTCCGAGACGAAGTTGGCTCAAGAGGTTTGATGTACCTGCATTAAAGTTTCCTTTAAATAAGCTTTCACAACTTTTGTCGTCCTTCATGTCTCCCTGCCAGAGGTTATTAGCAACACAGATTTCATAATGCAGCACAGGAAGGCTGAGGAACTAATGCATATGGATGTTTTTTCTCCACTCTTGGTGGGAAGGCACAGAATATGCCATGTAAGAGGATAATTTCTTAAGTTAGCAAATGTGAGTTCCTTGAACACAGAAAGCAACAGAGGCACTGCTGCTTAAGAGGTCACTTCTCTCTCCCAGCTATGAGCAGTGACCTCAGTAGATTTGACCAAAAGGAGCATACGGTCATGCTAGGCCTCAGACACTTGATAACTTCAATTCCACTTTTACTGTCAGTTGAAGGGAAGATGTTGGCCGCCTGCTGGGTACTAATCCTTATAGGAATACAGGCAGCAGCAGTTACTTTATTGTTACGGTCTGACATCACAAAACGGATACATGCTTCTGAGAAGAAAGTATTTGCAGTATTCTCTAGCATTGCAGCCCAAAGACAGCCAGTGGGGTTTCAGTTGTGTCAAAAGTATTTTTACAGCGTGGAGACTGTTACTGATAGCAGTACATGATCCATGATTTTGCAAATGCACTAAACAAAGTTAAGCTTGCATTAGAAGCCTTTTTATAAAAAAACATCTAGCTGTAAAATGCCTTGCTTCATTGCTCCTGTGAATATAATGCTGTATATCTAAAGTACCTTCCAGGTGTGTTATCTTTGGGATTTAGGCCTGTCTGCTCCTGTACCAACTATAAACTGTTGATTTTCCCTCTATAAATAGCATATCTGATTTTCCTCACAGACATACAGCCAAGGGATCGAATTGGCCTGCCAAAAAGAAAAAGAGTTTGTGAAGCACTCTGTAGAATGCACTTGGAACCTAGCAGAAGCCCAGCAAAAACTTGGTAGCTTAGTACTGCATAGTTCAGAATCCTGGGATCAGGAGTGTGCTCAAGCAGAGACTGAAGCTGCAGAATTGAGATGGAGAGAGGAAGAATGGAGAAGAAAAGAAGAAGCGCTAAACCAGAGGGAAAAACAGAATCTATGGAACACAGATCCTGTTAGTAAGGAGGTATTTAATAAGGTATGACCCATATCAGTGTGCATGAAAACAAGTGTTAATCCTTTTTTTTTTTTTTTTCTTGTCATTACTAGTGTTGAATGTCTTCTGTGTCCAGCACAGCACAAAACCACAGTGTGTGCTAAATGGCTTATTACTTTGCCTCATGAAAGGGAGCAAGCTGCAAGCTGCACTCATTACAAATCCAGATGACATTTCTCTACCAAAAGTGTAGATCAGAACTTGTGTGGGTCACCTAGGTATTACATATGAGCTGGCAGTGTGCACTTGCAGCTCAGAAAAGCCAGCTGTACCCTGGGCTACATCAAAAGCAGTATGGCTAGCTGGTTGAGAGAGGTGATTCTCTCCCTCAACTGCTCTTGTGAGACCTCACCTGGAGTACGGCATCCAGCTGTGGCATCCCCAGTAATACATGGACCTGTTGGAGCAGGTCCAGAGGAGGGCTATAAAAATGGTCAGAGGGATAGAACACGTCTCCTATGAAGAAAGGCTAAAGAAGGCCTTCTTTACCTTATCGTAGCTTTTCTATACATAAAGGGAGTTTATAAAAAAGATGAAGAAATTATTTTTTTTTTTTTTTTATGACGGCCTGTAGTGATGGGACAAGGGGCAATGTTTTTAAGATGAGAGGATAGCTTCAAGTTGGATATAAGGAAGAATTTTTTTATGAAGAGGGTGGTGAGACACTGGAACAGGTTGCTGAGAGAAGCTGTGGATGCTCCATTCCTGGAAGCAATAGATATCAGGTTGGAAGGGGCTTTGAGTAACTTGGTCTAGTCAAAGACACCCCTGCCCATGGCTGGGAGAGATGGAACTGCATGATCTTTAAACGTCCCTTCCAGCCTGTACCACTGTATGATTCTGTGTAGTGCAGACATTCCTAAATGCACTGAATAATTGCTTCTTCACAGTGTGCTTCTCTATTGTGCCAAATGCTTAAAATGAGAAACTGTTTGCCTCTAATAATAATTATTGTAATACAGATTATCTAGCACTTTTTTTAAAAGTAGAATCTTGGCTTTGATTTCACAATTTAATTTGAACACCTAGTGTATCTCCTAATTTCACTGATTTAGCTGTATCCAGGCTGCAATGTACTTGATTCTCATTGTTAACAGATCAGGATATTCCTGCCTAAGGACAAATGTTTTTGAGAGTTCTTTAGATTATAATGAGACTTTTATGCTCTATTATTAGGTAATGCAGTCTTTAAAAGAAAACCTTCTCAAGTATGACATGACTCTAAAATTAGAGCACAGCCCTTTAAATAGTAGGAATTATAATACTTCTGTATATCACAAAAAGGTATGTCTGTAGTTCCTGTGATAGTACAATTTTTCTCTTCCTCAGAGTTTTATTAATCAAAAAAGAAAAGAAACAGAAGATGAAGATGTGTCTGAAACACTTATGCAAAAACATGAACAAAAGATCAGACACTTTGGTGAGTGTGCTTTTTCCAGCAGTTTGCAGTTCAAACTTCTGCATACTTTTGTGTAGGTTTACTACTATTTATTGTACAGAATGAATGCTAACATGAAAGATCTGGCTAACAGACTGTTTAGCTTTATTTTATCAGGACATATAATGATTTCAAAGCAAAATAAGGTGTAAACTGCTTGTTAAAAGCTTGTTATTTCTGTAACCAGTAAAACGTTAAAAAAAAATCAATACTCAAATGAGCTTCAACCCTGAAAACTAAAGTTCTAGCAACTTTTTCTGCTGTTCAGAAGTAAGAGGCAGGGACATTCATAGGAATACGTTGTGTAAAACAGTGCAGGGGCTAGTTCATAGCCGTCTCCTTTTAGTAAGTGTTTTCCTGATAGCTATGAAGCTGCAAGGGTAATGGTGGAAAAGGAAAATGTCTGTAAATGTCTTCTAAGGGTATGTGTGCATGGAATTGTGCGTTTCTTAAAATTATATTTCATTATCCACTAGGTGTCACTTTAGTTCTGTCATAATTGTTGAACAGTTAAGCACAAAACTTATCTTAAAAAGTAATCTGAAGTTTTCAGGGTTCTCTGAAGTGTTTTCCATTCTTAGCTACAGGCTGGTTTCAGAGTATGGTGTAGTGTAGCCATATTTGGAATTCCAGAACAATCAAGAACAGGAGTGAGCTGGAAAAATTCAATTCTTTGTACAGACTCGTTTTTACTAAGGTATTTGGCTTCTAAGGACCTTAAACTGTTTCAAAGAAAGGGTTTCTAGTCGTGTTAGCCTTAGCAAGCCTTGCAAGTCAAGGCATAACACTGTCAAGAATATGCAAACAGCAGTGATAGGATCTTAACAGGCTCAAGAGGTGGGCCAGTGCCAACCTCACGAAGTTCAGCAATGCAAAGTGTGAAGTTCTGCACCTCGGTCAGGGCAATCCCAGGCATAGCTACAGATTGGGTGGAGAAGTGATTCAAAGCAGCCATGCAGAGAAGGACTTGGGGGTGTTGGTTGATAGGAAGCTCAGCATGACCCAGCAATGTGCGCCTGCAGTCCAGAAACCATCCATGTGCTGGGCTGCATCAAAAGGAGCGTGACCAGCAGGTGCAAGAAGGTGATCCTGCCCCTCTACTCCGCTCTCGTGAGACCTCACTTGGAGTATTGTGTGCAGTTCTAGTGTCCTCAGCATAAGAAGGAGATGGAACTGTTGGAGCAAGTCCAGAGGAGTGCCATGAGGATGATCCAGGGGGCTGGAGCACCTCCCGTGTGAAGGCAGCCTGGAGAAGGCTGTGTGGAGACCTCATAGCAGCCATCCAATGTCTGAAGGGAGCCTACAAGGATGCTGGAGAGAGACTCTTCTTCAGGGACTGCAGTGATAGGACAAGGAGTAATGGGTTCAAACTTAAACGGGAAGTTTAGGTTAGATACAAGGAAGTTCTTTACTGTGAGGGTTGTGAGGCACTGAAACAGTTTGCCAAAGAAGTGGTAAATGCTCAATCTCTGGTAGTGTTCAAGGCCAGACTGGATAGAGCCTTGGGCGACATGGTCTAATGTGAGGTGTCCCTGCCCATGGCAGGGAGGTTGGAACTGGATGATCTTAAGATCCTTTCCGACCCAGACCATTCTGTGATTCTGTCAAATACCTTAACTGCCAAGGGTAACATAACAGAAGTAAAAGACATCTCCCCTGCTGTGTATTTTAGGAGGAAAAAAAAAGAGGCTTTATGCAGACTTCCTAGCTAAGAGTTGGGCACAACTGCTTTTTTTTGTCTGAATTTAGATTAAGTTTTTACAGAAGCAAACTTATTACAGAAGGTCATAAATTTTTTTTTCTTGCCTCCTGAATTCAGTGTTGTTATTTTAATTCAAAATATGTAAGTCCGTTGTATAAAGAGGCAGTGCATTAAGGCTGTTTCAGGTCACTTGTTCTGTGCTAGTTGCTGCCAAGGGTCAGTGTGGACTTCACTAGCCATGCTGCACAAGCCCTGTGTCTGGGTCCTGCTCTGGCTTCAGAGTAATAAAGAACTTCAGTGAAATAGCTTTCTTGAAAACAGCCAAAAGAAACATTAGCCATTGCTTTCTCTTCAGGCATTTGTTTGCTAGAATTAAGATTAGCTTAGGTCATTACCACTGAATTATCTTTAGCCCAGTTATAATTATACACTGATAGACGGGTAAAGCTGTACATCTGGTACCTGTTGCCAGTAATGACTGTCAGCGATTGTCATGAAGGACAATTTTAAGAAGTCATCTTGAGTACTGAGGATTTATTTTAAAGTCAGCTATTTACATGATGTCATGATTCAGTCTTCTAATTAACTTGCCAATACTGTTGTGGCTTTGCTTTTTGAGATCAAGCTGGTCCTGTAATCAGATTTCCTAAAACACTAGCAAATAATGTGTTAGAAGCACTTTCATTTTTGACAGATTACACACTTCTGTGTGTGTTCGTATTTGCAAGTATTTAGAGGATTTGAGTTTGCTAGAATCACTGAATGTAAATACCCATAAACTTCTTAAACTATTGATATAATTAATAGATACCTACACCGCTTTGTTAGTAGATATGAGACATGATTAAAAACAACTTCTCAACAATGCTAGAGATGCATTAAAATATAGGAAATTATGATCATTAAAATCTACTGTTAGTGTCTTCTAAGTCTGATTATACCTTCTTGTAATGCTTTTTAAGTGTTGGTTAGATATATAAATAAACCCCCCAAATTTAGCTGCATGCTGTCATTCTGAGGTCAGTAAATTACAATGGTATTAAAGATACTGAGGTGTCAATGCAAGTAACTTCCTTGATGGATTAAATCAGTAATCCATTTAGAGTATTTTAACAATGTTTCTCTTATTAGGTATGCTGAGCAGATGGGATGATAGTCAAAGGTTTTTGTCTGATCACCCGTATCTTGTATGTGAAGAGACATCTAGGTATCTTATGTTGTGGTGTTTTCATCTAGAAGCTGAACAGGTACGAAAAAGATGCTTAAATTGTTTCCCACCCCACATGCATTATAGAAAAGCTGACCAACTTAATCAGCTGTTTAACTGTTCTTCCCAGCCTCTCTTGACTTCAATGCTTTGTCACAATATATTATAAGGCCCCTTGCTTTTGTGAGCATTAGTTATCTGTTTAGGAACAAAGGAAATTGTGGTGAATTTCAGAAATATAATCACAGAAAATGCCTTTAAATCGTAACTTTTTTTTTTTCCCCAGAAAACAGCTCTGATGGAGCAAGTAGCACACCAAGCAGTTGTGATGCAGTTTATTATAGAAATTGCCAGAAGCTGTAATGTGGATCCAAGAGGTTGTTTTCGTCTCTTTTTCCAAAATGCCAAAGTAAGTCAACTTGGGTAAAGATAGAAGAAAATCCTGATGCTGTACAAGGGACCAGTGGTTTAGAGAAGGTTTCTTCCTAACCATAAAAGGCTAAATATTTTATTGACTGACTTAGGTTTATGGGAAAGTGTTTTGTTAGCAGTTCTTTCCTGGATAGAGTATTTTGGTGTAATTCAAATTCTGACATTGAAAGTTTAGCGTATTTTGCTTATCGCAGAGGAAAAGCAAGACACAGCAGGGGGACAAGTAATAGCTAAATAACAAAAGTAAACACGCACCAGTTTAAGGACTAATTACACTTATGTTTTCACAGCATAGTTATATATTGTCACAATTTCTCATTTATATGCAGTTCACAGTGGGGCCCAAATTAGTGTTCCTTTCTCATTACTGAAATAGAGCAATCCAGAGCCATGCAGGAGAAGTGCAGTAAGTCTGAAACTGGTTTGCTATAGACTGTGTTTGGTTATCCAAGAATGATGGGTCTCAGTATTACCTAAAGGAGTTCACTTGAAGTGCAAGTCAGCTTATGCTTTACTTTTGACGAGAGTGCTGCAACAAGCACTTGTACTTCTAAAGGGCACTGGTTTCTGAGCTGGAATAAAGGCTAAAATTAGGTTTATTAGAACAAGTCCTTTGATAAGTCAGTTACTTTGCTCCTATGTATAAATACTACAGATTGTTCCAAAAAGAAATCTACCTGAAATTTAAGTTGACTAACATTATTCTTAAATTGTTCACAGTTGTTATTCCCCAAAGGGTATAACGTGTTACTGCATGGGTTTTTTTCCGCATTGTGAATGCTTACAACTCAAAAGTAAATCTGGCTGAAGTGCAAATATATCATTTTTCTCTTTGCAGACAGGAGAAGGCTATTTTGAGGCTTTTAAAAATGAACTTGAGGCATTCAAGACAAGAGTGAGAATATGGTCACAATCACATGGCTTTCAAACTATGATAGTACACGATTTCAGTGTCAGTCCTGGTCTGGTAGGACAACTGACATCTTTTCCACAGGTAGGTTTATTATTTCTGGAAATTAAAGTAGGATTAGGTCCTGCCTTGAGAAGCTGTAATAGAAAGCTGAAATATAAAGAGGATTATTCCTAGAATTGCTAGTGTTCAGGATATAATGTCCAGTGTTATCAGTATGCAAGGCATATATGGGCTTTCTTTTTACTTCCTGAATTCAGAAAGCATCAGCATGAGGTCAAAAGAGTGTTAGTTTTGTGCCCTTACATTTTCATGCTTAAAATGAACCCTGCATCATAAAACTGATCAGATGCTAGAATTGTATCCACAGTCTTTACCACAAGCAGTGAAATGAGCTTTCAGTGTAAAGTGACTAGTCCTATTCATGAGATCATTCGGGGAAGCCAAGCCTCAAGAAATTTTTCTGTGTGATGAAAGAAAACTGAGGGTACTTAGGTCTTCTGTTACAGCACTACCATTGGCCACATGATGGGAGTCAAGAAGCAACTTCTAAGATTGTCAAAAATTAGTTATTAGGGAAGCAGTCACAATCAGCCTACTTATTTGAAATAATTTGATTACAGTACCTCTCTCAAGTAAGATCCAGCAGCTGAATTCTAAGTAAATGTGCAGTCAAGTGCAAGAAATACTGAGACCAAATACAAGCTATGCAAGCAAATTTGAAGAATTCTTGACACAGTAAGATAATACTGGTTGATGAATTTTGCAGAGCTTATTTCCTTACTATTGCAAATTTGTCTCATCTTATTGTAGACAACACAAAAAGTCAAACTTCAGCTAAAATTTCCCTCCATATATACAGTTACAGATAATTAAACTGTCAATTTTCATCTGTTGCAGAACACAAGTGATCTACAAGGTTCCATAAACACAGATGTCTGCAGTTTAAACTCTGTGATACAAAGAGATGAAGAAGAATCCAAAATGATGGACACAGTATAGTAATCATAAGACTCTTCCCCCCACCCCTTTTTTTCTTACTTTCCCCCAAAGAAACAAACATGGCTATTTTCTTGACATTTATTTTTCTGGGTACTGCACTTTATTTTTGGTGTCAGATTTTTGTTGTTGTTTAGTTTGGTTTTTGGGGGGAAGGAGTTTTGAAGGGTGGGTAATTCAGAAAAACTTGTAATATTGTTTGAAAATGTGCTGCTAGGTTTTTGGTTGTCCTTGAAGAGCATATTGCCGAATATTGCCGAATGTGAAACCGGATGCATTTTCTGCTACGTGAAACTGGATGCATTTTCTGCTACTAACCTTGCCTTTATGAGTTTAGAAATTGAAGTATAAAAAAAAAAAAAAATCTGCACAAATACAATGTTTACAAGAAGCAGTAGATTCTTGGTAGAATCTGCTATTGTCTTACTACAGATGTGGACATGTTTTACTCTAAGAATACTGGAGATCAGAACTGTATTCCTGCTACCTTGCTGACATTATAAGCTCTCAAATTTGGTTATCAGTAATAGCAATAAATCAATATCTGGTATCAGTATTTCAGATCTGAATGGATTAGATTAAAACACTGGCTTTCTACCTCCACTAAGGGGATTTAAATGTTACATTGTGCTTTTATTAAATGTAAGTTCGTTTTGTCCTAAAATGTAAGCAATGCATGTGTATAAGTGCTAACTTCAGGTTTTTTAAATCAAGTCTCATTATGATGAGAAATATTTGATGGAGGGGATCGACAAAACTTGAGGTACTAGGATTAGACTAAGACTTCAGTTTATACAGAAAGCTTTGTCACAGTTCATATAGGGTAAGGTGTCATGCGGGGTGTGGAAGATCATTTCATATCCTACTAAAGTGGGTTTCTGACATTGCCAGCTCAAAACTATTACAGTGGAAAATTATCAAGAAATCTTTTTAATTATAAAAACACTATTTCTAGACAAGGCCTTCCACAGAACTTCTGCAATCCAAAATTCTATGCTTTTCTAACTTTCTGCAATTACAGTAGTTCTGTCTATAAAAACATACTGTAGTTGAAAGACTTCAGTGGCAGACACCTTGTATTTCAAATAATGGTATCAGCACACACTCTCAGTCCTTTACTGTATTGTTCTGATTATATGTAAGGTCTGGAAGGTATCTAGATATCAATAGTTTGAGGAACACAGCCTACCTGTAGTTGCTAATTCAGGTAAAATCTGCGCTGAGATCCAGTGATTTTCAGCTTTGGCTACAGAAAAGAAGGAAAAGTCTAAGTCTGCAGTACATACTGGAGTGAGTATTCATACAAAAGCAGCAGCAAAAGTAAGAACTCCAGATCCACTGGCAGAAGTAGTTTCTCATGTGCCTTGTGCTCTCGGCAGCTCTTGCAGACAAGAGGATAAAGGAGCAGGCAGCAGCTCTGTCCCAGATGCCAATCAGAAATAACCAGCTTCAGTAGTAAATTTTAAGTTTGACAGATATTCCAGAGAGAGTAAACACTGCCTCCTCCTTAATAATTAGTTAATTATTAAGGGAAACTAATAATAACTTCAGGTTGTTTTTAACTGAATGTCATGTATAAGGGTAGTAAGGGCAGTGTAGCCCAGCGACTTGCAATTGCTACTATCAGCAGTAAAGCCATACTGATCCAGCAACCTGTGACAGACTGGAAGTTATTTTTAAAGTTTCTAAGGGAGTAAAATTGAATGGTCTGGGAATAAGTGTCAAAGCATAAGGAGGTTCCTCCACTGCCTTCTCCTTCCAGCTAACTGAAACTTACGTAGGCTGGCAAAAAAGCAAGCATAGCTGCTTTTTATTTAAATCAAAATGCATAAATTAGAGGTAAGCAGTTTATGAGGGTTTCTCCTTGTAATGTGGTAGCTACTGTTTTCTATGACTTTTCTGAAGAAGTGATATCTTAAACTCACTTAGTCTACAGCCTCCATATAGACATTTATGAAGATGAAAGTATAAGTGATCAGCCTTTTGGCAAACTTTCTCTAAAATGTAAGGAAAATAGCTTGCAGTGATAGCTGCAGCCAATTTTTGCACTTATAGTAATGAGAAAGCTTTATAAATTCTACAGTGACCACCGTTTTTAGACTTAAATGTGTCTCAATGTTGATAATGCTAAAACTAGATTTGCAAATGTAGTCTGTCCAGGGTATGTCAGCACCACAGCTTTGTAGTTGTCTCCAAACAATCACTGCAGAAGGAGATTGGGACCTGCACAAGTAGTACACAGCTACTTCAGACATCACCTAGGCAGAGTTGTTTGTTTCTCAGGTTTTGCTGACTCTTCTTGAAACCCAATCTGGTGAGCATAACAAAAAAGGCTAGGAGAGTTCACTGAAAAATAGCAGTGTCTTCGTTACCTGGCCTATTAAAATATGGGGCCTGTGGAGTTTTGTAATTCCAGTTACCTTGTGAATAAATAAAGACAAAGCTGGTCAGACACATGAATTCTTAATACGAAACCATGAAAACCAGGGCAATTGCTGTAATGAAAATAGCTACAATAATATGATAAAGTTAATCTGGCCACTGGAAATTCTGGCACCTGCATGGTTGAGGAGGTTTTTTTCTGAATATAGTAGAAAAGACAAATTCAGTAGTCAGGATCATTTAGCTCCAGGTTTACCAGATTACACTTAATCTATTCCGTATTTGCTGTCTTCTTACGAATATGTCTTGGATAGCTGCACAAAGACAGAGACTTTACCAAATGTGTAGCACATCAGTGAAACTCCACTTTTCATGCCCGATAGCTGCACTGAGGGGAGAAATACAGGAATAAAGCCAATCATCCAGCAAAGAACATTGTGCAAGCAAAGCTGGAAGAAGATGACTGGCTTCCATGAGAACAATTTACACATGTATGCCAGTTCTGGTCTGAAATGGCCTTTTGCAGAATAGTGGTCATGGTTTCTGGCTGGCCGAAACTAATCACACATTCAGAAACGTGCTTTCATGTCCTTACCATCGATTCACCCTACATTTCATGAGTAAGTAAATCAATAAATGTGCTTTGTAATTAAGCTGTATTCTGAAATGTGTTTCCTTCACCAGTCAGTATTTGCAAACATAAATATTTTCTGAATAAAAGACAAGAGTAGCTGCTTTTGTTGAAGTCTATATTAAAAGTTGCTGAAGTACTATGTTATAAAAATTAGGTATATTTAACATAAATACAGCATTAAAGTGAGAACCACATACAACAAAGTTTTATCATTATCTAAGTTAAAGACAACAATTGACTTTAATTACTGATCCGTCTGGTAGGCTACTTAAGAGAAATCCTTGACTGCTGAACCTCATGTAATCAAGTGTGAACTATTGCAGATGTGCAGAAGTTAGACCTATTTTCACCTGGTAGTAGTGGCATCTTTCTGGTTTACATCTGGCAACTTGGTTTGGAGGAAAGCATAGATATGTGGCCAAATCTTATTGGTTTCTGTTCCAGAGAAGGATTTCAGTAACTTTGTTTCCCTAAGAAAGAAAAAGAAGAAAACATTATAGAAATCAAATTGCTTATTTTTTCCAAGACCTCCATCTCATTTTAAGATTGCCCTGGCAGGAGTGTGTGAATATGCACGTGATTTAACACGAATAACAGCCATAATATTGGGAATACAGGCATTACTCTGTTCTTCAAAGAGTGAGCTATTGGCCATCTCAGTTCATAAAACTGACAGCTGTCCACAAAGTACTCCATAACAAACTATGAAGGGTAAAAATAAAAAGAAGCAATGGAGTCATACAGCACATGCTACACAGCAGTCATTCAAACAACAGTGACTGACCCAAGTATTGTAAAGTTACACCTCAAGGATCAAAGAAGTTGCATCAGAACAAGCAAAAGAACCAGGCACAATCAAATTATGAATTAGTTCTAGAACTTAGTTTCATCTGTAAAGTATGTTATTCTCAGTAATAGCTTAGGCCTATGTCTTATTGTGGTGCTTTGAGCCATTCTTACTTCACAAAGCTACTAAAGTCAGGAAAATACTTGTCAATCCAGAAAATCTTGTTTAAAACTTAACTGCTCCAAAGATGGAGCTTCTAGTCTTCTGTTCAACAGTTTTCATAAAGCATAATGAAAGGTGCTGAATATGGAGACAGAGAAAGGCCAGTTAACCTTAGGATGTTGTCAGTCCAATTTATTTGTCTAGGCAAGAAGAGGGTGCAGAGCTCTACATGGTAACCTACTACGTTAGCAATGTGGTATTTGCAGCTTTACATTATGAGAAAATTTATAATTCTGGCCCTTAAAAGAACCAACAATTTGTTCAATGTGCAAATGGCAGTATTCTCAAATAGCTGCTTATTCCCAAAGAGTCATACTAGCTCTGCCCATCACAGTCCTGTTCTTTGAACAGCCACTTTCAAATCTTCATTAACAGTTCTTCTGTTTGTGTAACATTTGACCCCTTGCCCTTGTTAGGGGGGCTTCTACTTACAAACCTAGAGGAGAAAATGCTGTTAAATCTTAAAACCAAAAAAAAAAATATTTGTATCTGTTACCTCACTATCCAGAGCTGCATTGCCAGAACAGTACTGTAATGTATTGAATAATGCTGTTTGTAAACATGGCTGCTGTGAAAGGCCTTTTTGGTAAGTAGGCTCCTGAAAAGGCTTCATGCAACAGTGGAAAACACTCATTTTACTGGGTTGTTTTCTTACTGAGTTAATGAAAGATACACTGCTACTCCTGCCATGTTCACTGCTGCATTATCTTTGTAATTGAAGAGATCTGTTCCTCACGATGCTATCATGGAAGCAATTTCTAGAATGTGGAAGAACAGATTTTACTACTTACCGATAATATTCTAGAACAGGTTTTGTTTGTGCATCATAAGCCTGCAGCCGCTTCATAACCGTCTCTGGATTATCATCATCACGCTGAACAAGTGGCTCTCCAGTAATATCATCAATGCCCTAATCATGGTTTAAAACAAACACTGGTGTGTATTTATTACTAAGTATGTTTTGTGTAGCCTTCTATTTAAATTGTGATCAGTTTCCAGTTAGTTAAGGTGTAGATTTCTACTTATAAACAAAAAGACTGCTGCCCATATCTTAATCTGGAATATAAGATACTGACTTCCTAGTGAAACAGTCCATTAGTTAAAAGTATTTTCTCAGTATTAGCAATGAACATCAGGTCATAGTAACTCAACTAATTTATCTCTAGAACATTCACTGAATTGGCAAATATGTATACAAAATCTTTGTATATGAGGGAAAAACACATTGTTGGTAACACAGTCCTGCATAACAGGAAGCAATCAAGAGACTAGTTGAACCTTTGTTTAACAATACTGAAATGGGAAAGGAGTTAATGGCTCTTAGATTTTAAGTTGCAAATATAAGAGCGACATCAAGAGTTGTACAAAAAATGGCATAAAAGCTAGCTGAAGTTTTTCTAGGATTCAGTAAACAGAGGTAGGGATCTAATGAAGTAAATTATGACAGGTCCTACTTCACTTTTCACCTCTAATTTACTGAAGTGTTTTAAGTGATTACAGAGCTTTTAAGCCTTGAAACTAACGACTGAAGAAATTACTGACCACTAGCAGTACAAAGTAAATCAGACCACAAGAATGTTTTCCTTTCCTACTTGCATTCTTGCAGTCAGTTCCAGAAAATCAGTAACTGTCAGTGTTCACTCAGCTTCTCTATTCATGAAGATGTGAATAAATTCTGTTTCAGAACATCTGTATCTTATTAGAGATGAATTTACATGGTCAAACCTACCTTGTTTACGTAACACAATCATTTAAAACAGTCAAGAGTATTTCTAGCATCTGTGCACACAGCCATACTGGTGCCTGAATTGTGCCTATTAAATACTGAGCCTTCAGCCACGCATTAACTCTAAAGCCATAATCTTTCAGTTCTGTTGAGTAAGTAAATATTTTGCAGGTCTATTAGATAACACATAGTGCAATTTACTTTACTATGTTCTGATACGCTAATTAGTGTAGGGTAGAGTGGAGTGTTCCAAACAGCAAAGCTGAAGCCCACTGATAATTCTATGTTGCAGTGTTTCCAGTTGCTCACTTTCAGTGCTTACCAGCTATTTCAGCTGACCTCTTTTCCTGAAATCCACTGAAAACACTGAAATCCAAAAACTACAAGGCCTGCTAAGCTTCTGGTGTAACTTAATAGAGCTTCCAGATGAAACGCGATGTCACAAGAGTTAAGTTAGTTAGAGTTAAGGATGAAATATAACTTAAGCCAAGTTGCACTAAGGCTACTCCAAGTTTCTGAGAAATTTTAAGGTAACAATGAAAAATCACTATCTTCAAGTCTACTACTCCTCCTTAGGATATCTCAAGCTATTACTCCTTTGATCTGTTGAGAAGATTTCCTGACTGGCACGTTTCTACATCAAATTTTGCAATACAACAACCGCTCCTCTGAAAATACCTGTCCTGGTTAAATATAAACACAGGGAAAGCATTAAGCGGATTGCTCTGACTGGTGATCCACTGTGCTTCCTAGGCAAAAAGAGTGAGTACTCTGGAGGAAGGAAAAAGAAACTACATTCTGGACTGTACAGGCTGTGAACTTGCAGAACAGGCTGAAAACATACTGAACTCCTACGCCAGTATTCCAGATCAGTGAACAGCTTTAACAGGGACTTAGAAAACACTGTTGTGTTCTGCTCTGCAAGAGACAAAACACATTTTACCTAAGCTTGAGCTCCTACCATGTCACTAACATTCCCACGGAGACAGATTGTTACCAGAAGGGTTCTGTCTCCTAAGAGATTAAATGTACCTTTTTCTTTGGAGCTACTGTGTTTTGCAACAACACATGCAAAGGATAGTTTACTGCAATTACCAAATGCAACACAACATTTATTTAATGCCAACACTGATATGTATTGCTTACCTGCACTTTGGGAGGACTGAATTCCAGATGATAGACTCTGCCACTGGCAGGGTGGATCCAGCGTGCTGTGAGCCGACATTTTATGGTCTCAAATGGCACATCTAGGTTAATCACAGTGTCTATTTGACATTCTTTGTCCAGAGCTTCTGCCTGAGCAACCGTTCTGGGGAAACCTTTTCAAAGGAAACAGCTCCATAAAAATCCAAAGGCAGAGTTATAGTGAGAATTACTTGGATTCAGTCATTAGAGAAAATAATTGTCAGACAGAAAAAAAAAGCATTGTCATACTACAAAGGTTGAGGAGACATCAGATTTTCCAGTGTGTCACGGCACTTCACCTTGATAAACGCCTCCAAGCTTCCATTTCCTCATTTCAGTTAGTATCTTTCCAAAAGTGTAACAACACAAAAAGACCCTATACTCATATGTACTACATACCATTCTATTGAATAAAAGCATTGTATACACATTTTGAACAATAAAAGGTACAGGCAGTTCACTCAGAGATCTGGAACAATCTAGAAACATTTGTAATAACTCAGTTCTACAGCTGTGTAAGTCTGGCTTAAGGCAGTGACCATTACAAACCTATTTTATTAGTCACAGTAAGCCCAATGTATCTACCAGAGGCAGTCCATAACTAATTTTACATAAAAGAGTTATTTTAGAAAGAGTTCTGTAAAGTCTAGGGTATCGAACTATCCTCAGGGATGATGACTATGAGAACACTCAGGCTGAACAGGAATCTGCCTCTTCACCAAAAAGACAGCGCATTTTGCCCCATGAACTCTACAGCTCCAGTAGCATGCCTTCAAAGGCATATATTACTGTTAGAGAAATCAAGTACAACTTACAAAGGGTGGCTGGGGAAACAGAGAATGAGAAAAACAAGGTCTAAAAAAAGAATTTTAAATGAAAAATTGACCACAAGAACTTTAGTGGTCAAAGCTATTGCAGAACATGCTATTGCACCTTGGATTCACTGGAATAATACCTTTGCCCACAGAGACCTTTCACAGTCTCATGTTCTTCAGTAGCTTGTAATTTTCAGTATATTACAGAAGTTAACTTCTCCATAAAGGCAAGTACTGATAGGTACAACTTAAGTAAAACTCCTCTGTGTTGATGAGGCCATTACCTGAGTAAGGAACCAGCCAAGAGCTAGCTTTAGAACAGGAAAAGAAAGGAAAAAAGAAAAGTCTTAAGGCTACTGTGTCTTGTCTAACACATCACAACAGCACTGCTCGTGCATTAAGTCTCATGCACCTGGTTTGCATCACAGTCATCAACTGCCCTCATCCTGTTTCTCTCACATTCACATTATTTTATGGAAGTGCTTCTAAATGTTAAGAGCAGAGGAAGAGCCAGGACTCCAGCACTGCTGTTCTTTCTTACCACTGACAAGCTATTTAGCCACCACACAGCCTAGTTATGCAGCTGGAAAAGCAGTTGCTTTGGGACTTAGTAACAAGAAACTTCCTCAAAAAAATTAAAGTGCCTTTACAAAAGTATTTAGCTGAAACTCAACCAGTTTCCTGCACTCAGTGTCTTCTCAATACAGAAAAAAAATTATCTACAAAATGTGATGAAATATGGAGAATCCAGCAACACAGAAAAAAATGCCCTAATTCTACACTACATCAGTCTAAGCAGATCATACCCACACACACGTGCCTCAGCCTGCTGTATCTGCTATGACTCTAAAAGTCACCAATTTATCACAGGCAATGGAAATAGGTATTTGGCTAAGTAAGCATACAAGCAGCTCAGCAGCTCTAGTTGGACTTAGCTGACCTCAGCTGTTTGTTCTGAGCTGCAGTTACCAAACTAAAGACTTTCTGGTTAATGTATTACAACAGAACAGCATTGTTCCTACAGAGGCGATTATGCCAGAGCTATTCCTAGTATAATTCACCAAGCCTCATTAGAAATCCTAACGCAAACCAAATTTGTGCTCCAAAAGTTTAAAGAAGGCAGCACCTTAATATGTAGCAGAATTGCAGTCTCCACCCAATCCTCCTATTAAAGAGTTGCCAGTGTGCCCAGCTATACTGTTGAAGCATCCAGACCCACAAGGCTGAAACTGTATGTACACAGGACCTGGAACTACAGAAAAAAAACATCTGCAGCTCTTTCTTTTACTTACTAGGTTTCATCGTGATGTTCACTGTGGGAATTAAGCCTTTGTCTTCAACAAGGAGGAACATAACTGTGACTAAAACCACCAGATCACTGTACTAGAAGGAATTACAATTAAAGCACCAAGGGCCAGAGAGTATGGTGGAGTTTGCACTTCCCACTAAATAAGAAGCAACACCAGCATCTTCTTAGTTTTATCTATGGAGCCAGGTTGTGACCAGAATCCAAAACCACATACATCCAGACTAGACATTATCTTTTGTGCTGTGCACACAACTGCTCTCCCATGGACTAGGATAACAAAAGTACCCAGCCATCGCCATTCGGTTCATGAAGACGGCAGCAAATGCATTTTGCCTCTGCTGTGAATGCTGAAGCAATATGCTTATGCTGTGCAACTGCAGAACAACTCACCCTAGAGAAAAGAACCAAAGAGTGAATGAAAGAGACCTTTTACAGCAGTTAAGCAGTGTTTTTGTTAGTGATTTATTACACACTTGCACTGCTGCAGTACTTGCTTTCCATACCTATCTTGTTGCTGCACCACATATCTACCTTTCTGTTTAAATAATTCCTCAGTCCCCTTCTCCCAAAGTGTTCCATTCCCCAAGGCCTTTAACAAGAAAAGGCTTTAAAAAAAGAAACTTCTCAATGCGTATTTCAAAGGAGAAATAAAGCATAAGGATTATCAGAACTGCCAGTTTTGAACTTTTACTGGAGTGTTCAACTACCCTTTCCAACATGAATTAAACATCCCTGGAACACTCTGAAGGCGTGATGCACCCAAAGCATTTTACAGCCAGAGAAACTATGGCAGACTTGCTCCTGAAGTTTTCATTATAATCTGGCAAGAAATACTCTGCATTTACTCAAGGATGGCTACTGGAGTGTAGCCAACCACCAGTGACCAAAGCAGTTCAAGCTTTCTAGTGCAGATTTTCTCTCCGTATATAATGACATCCAATACGCTAACTTACCATCCAACAGCCAGTTGTACTGATCTAGACCTTTTAGCTCATTCAGCATTAGTTGTGTCATGATGTCATCTGGAATAAGCTGCCCCTGATCAATGTAGGACTTGGCAAGGATTCCAACTTCTGTGAAAGTAAGAGAAGTCACATTACACTATCTCTGACCTCCAGCAAGCACAAAAGAGCCCACAAGCCTGAAAAAAATTATTTTTATCAGGATGGTGCAGAACAGTAAAGCTGTAAACAAGACAGACACAACCAAAATTCAGTAACAGATGATCCGTTAGGATCTGGTCATGCAAATATCTATCAGATTAATTTGATCAGTTAGTAGTTCCACAGATGCCAGCAGGGCATTCCGCACACCTCTACCCCCACACCCTCCATATAATTTTACTGGTAAGTATTTGAAGTAGTAGGTTCCAACACATAAAACTGAGAGACGCCATTAAGTAAAAGATTCTTTGAAAGAAAAAATGTAAAGGATACATTTGTTAAGATATCAGCCCTTACATTTCCTGTCAAAAAAAGTATTTTCTCAGTTTAATGGCTAGTTACTAACTTGTGACTTCACTATGTAAAGGAACACCTTTGGTATCTAGAAGAGCAGTATTCAGTGGAACATGCTTGTCAGATATGTATTTTTGTGATACTAGAGTTACAAGAGGATGTTTATAGATGTTGTAAACTATTTATGGGAGCATGCAGACACTAGTATTTTCCCATGGATCTGAATAACCTTTAATACGAGTCATTTAGCCCACTGGCTTGCTAAAATGCCATCCATGCATCACAGTTCTGGATATCATAACCATGCTTCCACAAGACAGGCAGTAGCATGCTGTAGCTCATCTAAATTACGGGTACAGTCAGGAAGAAAGCCATTTGCCTGGGTTGTATCATAGGCAAAAAGTCCATGTGGCCTTCATTTATAAAACAATTACCCAATTACGTAAGTCACCCAGAATAGCAGCTAGGCTCGTTTTACTGTGAATCTCTGGAAGCCTTTACTTGCATCCAATTCAGATCTAGTTACAGAAAACTAAACAGAAGAGAAAATGGGCTGGACTGACATGCCAACACAATATAACCACTTTTAACAGAAAGCAATGAAGAATGCCAGTCCCATCACTTGATGCAGTACTGGAACATTCAGTAGCACAGAGGCCCTTCTTCAGAAGAGGCAAGTGAAAAGCACTAGATGCCCCCAGATAATGCAAACAGTAGTGTGAGTGCTGAAAAAAAAAAAGTCATAAAGGGGCAATTTCCCCTCACTGGGTGTTCACATCTATAGTCAGGCTCTGAAAACCCTGAAGACCATTTAGAATTAGGCTCTATGCACCCGCGATCAGATTTCAAATAAGCCACACAATGTGGAAAATAATCAGACACTGGAGTCCTGGAGTCTTCCAGCACATCACAAACTGGAAAGGAGGAGACAGTCGGCCTGCATATGAAGTGTCTGTTCTTTTCCTCACCTCCCATCTTTGAGATCAGCAAGTCTTGCCTTGTTTGTTATTCTAGTGCACTTTGAACTACATACCCTGCAAAAGTAGAGAGAGGCTAGGAGGATTACATCTAGATAGTTTAATGTGTACCTCAATGCATGGACCTGCTCCTGATTTATACTGCAGGACTGCTCTAGCCACAATGATCTAATAATAAGAGAAGGCAAGGCTAATAATGAAACTAACATACTCTGGAAAGACAGATGAGCTTTTGGGCCCAGGGAGGTTTGGAGTATGGCAAGCTGTAAAGTCTTATTATTAGACCAACAGAGCCGGAAACATGCTGCTTCTCTCTACAAACCTCAGGTTGTTCAGAAAGTCACTACTGCAGGAGAAAAAAAATAGGCACAAATAGTTATGTTAGGACAAGAAGTCTGCATACCACAACTACCTTTTTTTTTGGGGGGGGGGTGGGGGGTGGTGTTGGTTTTTTTTTCCTTTTTCCTCTTCCTGTAGTTGGGGCTTGGAATCTGTGAGGTTTTGTTGTTTTTATTTTGCTCTAATTTCTTCTCAGCTTAGGTCCAAAACCACCACAGGCATGGGAGTCTTTGGCATTAAAAGCAATACAGGTGGTGTTGCTTCCCTGCCTAGGTGATAACAGGTATCCATGTTTTACAGTTTTGCAAAAGATTGGCATGTCCTAACTAAATTACAGCACACAAGCTCTAGCCATATTCAGACAAAAGGTTGCTTAGTACTAGAGAGGTGGCCACAGACTCTCCACTCTCCAAAGCAGCAGAACATAGTAATAACTGCAAATTGCTAAGGACACTCACATTTTTAACAGGACTCTTCAACAGACAAAGTCCATTTTCACAAGACAGCAAGTGCCAAAAATGGCCCTGTATAGCTATTGTTGATTATATTTACTTTTCCAAGTGTTTTAAGTGCCCAACTTATAAACAGAGTTTTCAAAGAACTGGCAATTGCAGGACTTTTCTATGACAATCAAAACTCAAACTCTTTGCCTTGACTAAACTTGTCAGAGCTTTCTGAGTTGCCTTTCAGTCTTTCTCCCTCCCTTAGTGTACTGCTTACTCCTGCAACATCAGTATTCATCTTAATCCTTCAGAAACCATTTCTGCAATGAATGACTTTCAGTAAAATTAAAACAGAGCTTCATTTGGGTTAGTTTGTGAAAGAAAAACTGCAGCAGATTCTTGCAAGTTCTACACTAGCCAATTCAGAACAAACTTAAAACTTCTTACACCCTCCACTGGCTTCCCTCCTCACATTTGGGGTTTTAACACATCTGCTTCACTTTCATTTCACATCTTGGTTCTCCTTCACACTCTTTCATCTGTCCAACACACCCAGGACACTTTGACAAATCACTTTTCTTTCAACTATTTCCTGGCTCTCTCCTCAAATCAAGCAATGGGGTATTTCCACCTGCAATTTCCTCTCCTCACACAGCCTTCTGCTTTGTTCTTTGATCTTGCTTCCAAGATGTCATGAAAGACCACAAAACGTGAAGTACTTAGTAAATAATGTATTTCCTTCATCTCCTGGAACACCTTTCTTTCTCATGAGGTCTCACGCACGCTGAAAGTTTCTAACAGCTACTCTTTTGCTTTTGTGACCCTCTGTAAATAAAAACTTAGGCTTGCACAACCCAGCACACAGAAGAAGTGTTAATGTGATCAGATATGCCCGCACAGGTGGCGCTTCTAGCAAATGTTTAACTTGTAGATATCAACTGTAGTAAAGTCAGTCGACTGAGCCAAATTCATTGTTCTTACAGAGCAAACAGAACTCATGTGAAAAAGAGATGTGGAAATCACATCACAGTTGATTTCATAATACAGATAATTCTTCACCTTCAAACATGCTTATAAGCTTCCAAACCCAAGAAGTTTGCCAGCTACCTAACCACAATATTGCAGTGATACTAACAAGTGAATACAGCCCCCTGCAGCTTCAAAGTACTGGAAGTGACAATGCTGTCACTTCATCACATGCAATCTGAACTGGTTCTTACAAGGTTTTCAACCCCACCGTGAAGAAAAGCAGGTGTGGAAGTCTGGAAGGAACCTTTCATCTTTGCAAAAATCCACCAGAGAGAGGGGTTGTGGCATCTCAACAGTATCAGATGTCAAGCTAGGACTACGTAACACAGTTTAGTGTAATTCACATCATTACCTAATTGAAGCAACTGCATATAAACATAGACCATGCTGAAATCTAAGCATGGTATGAACTTGTTGTGAGGTAATAATAATATTAAAAGCACAAGGTAAGCAGTTTGAGAAATTGTGCCCCTTGTTTTGAGAAAAGCACCACTAGTTACACATGTCAGTCTGGGACAAGGCCTTCAGCTTTTAGAATAGGTGGCAACTGCAGTACCTCTGTCACCTAAAAAGTCACACAGCCCAGAACTCCTCTGCCCTGCCTGTTAAAAACAGGGGAATTTTTCCTTTTAGAGATGTTTCCGCTGGAAAACTATCAGAAACACCTAAAAAGATGAAATAACCAGGTGTTGCGGAACACAGAAAACGGGACAAACCCCAAATATACCCCATTCGTTCAGGCTTACACAGAGGATGCCAACTGACAGCTTTTAAACGTTCCTTGACTAAAGCCTTGAGGCCCAACCGGGTGGCCTCTGGCCTCCAGGAAGACGCCCGACTCTGCAAGGGGAACACACAGACGTCGGACTGGGGAGCAGCAAAACCCCCTTCAAGAAGCCTCCAGGGGCTGCCCGGCTGGGAGGCAGAAAGGACGAGAAGGAGCGGGGCGGGGGAAGGACCATGTCGTGTGTCGTTCACCCCCAGGCGGAGCGCGACCGTGTCACGGAGGAGCTTCCTGCCAGGCTGCGGGGAGCCGGGTCTAAAAGTGGAGTGGGGGTGGCGGGGACGATCCGAAGCAGACGTCCGCCCACCCTGGATCGTCCCCACCACCATTCCCCCCTCCTCCCAATTTATACTGTGTACCATCTCCCTTCCTACCTGTCCTCTTCTGCATGTTGTCCCTCAGCAGGTCGCCGCTGGAGAGGTGCTTCATCCCGAAATGTTTGATAATCCGAGCGGAGATGGTGCCTTTCCCGGATCCCGGGGGCCCCATGATGACGGCGCGCAGCAGCGGCGACACCACCATAGCTCCGGCGGTGCGGGCAGGGGCCGGGCGGCGGCTGAGCGCCGCCTTCCCGCGCAGCGCCGCCTCGGCCGCCCTCCGGAGGATCGGGAGGGGGGAAGCCGAGGGTTTTTCCTCCCCAGGGTTAAAAGAAACGACAACAGTGGCGGATTTTCTGGCTGTCAGCGAGGGGCGCAAAGAGGCTTCACGAAGAAGTACCGGGAAGGGGAGAAAAGAAAATTAATAAAAATCCAGAACAACATTAACTACAACTACCTGAAAGGAGGTTGAAGTGAGGTGCGGGTTGGTCTCTTCTCCGAACTTAAAAGTGATAGGACAAGAGGTAACGGCCTCAAACTGCACCAGAAGAGGTTTAGATTGGATATTAGGAAATACTTCTTCACAGGGAGGGTGATCAGGCATTGGAACAGGCTGCCCTGGGAAGGGGTAGAATCACAGTCCCTGGAAGTGTGCAAAAAACTCAGTGGCATGGTTTAGTGGTGGTCTTGGCAGCGCTGGGATAATGGTTGGACTTGATGATCTTAAAGGTTTTTTTCAGCCTAGTTGATTCTATGAGTCAAAAGTAAATCTCATTTAGAAACCTAAGTAGCAAAGAGCATTACAGCATCAGTGCTCTGATCAGCCCCTTTCCCCCCATTCCCAGGAGCCCCATTTCGGCTGCCTTCTCCTCCCCAACTTCCCACGCCCTCTCCATCCCTCCCAGAACTCTGCCCTAGCCAGTTCCCACTCTCAGTCCTGAACTATCGTGAGGTAACAGAATAGTTAGGTTTGGAAAGGACCTTAAGATCATCAAGTTCCAACCCCCCTGCCATGGGCAGGGACCCCTCACACTAAACCATGTTGCCCAAGGCTCTGTCTGGCCTGGCCTTAAACACTGCCAGGGATGGAGCATTTACTGCTTGTTTGGGCAACCTGTTCCAGTGCCTCACCACACTCATAGTGAAGAGCTTCTTCCTTACATCTAACCTAAACTCCCCCTGTTTACATTTAAGCCCATTACTCCTTGTCCTGTCACTACAGATGACATCTTCCAAGTGACAACCAGCAGTTCCTTCCCGTAAATATGATGTAGTGATTCACAGCTACAGCAGAACATGGTGTTCCCACCAAAACAGAAGATTGCACCAGTTACTGAGTCTTCACTGTCATGTTCACCGCAGGAGGAATAGGTTTTCCTGCTAAAGGTTTTGGAAATGCTGACAGATGGCAACTGCTGTGAGCTAGAAAGGCCACAGTGAAAATGTGGTCTCACAGAAAGCAGAGCTGATGCCAAAAGATTAATGAAATTTAGCTTTCTGTTCTAAAACCTTGATTAATTTCAAAGGTTTTAGAAGACATTTGCAAGAGCTACAAGAAAAAATTCAAACGGATGTGCGGTACTTAACAACAGTGTGAAGATGGGAATATAGCCCCAAAACTACCCAGTTGACAAAGTAAATTGCCTTAACAATTAAGTAGGAAGGCACTGGCTTAGCACAGAAATTTTAGTATGAGCATAAAACATCTCACACTGAGCAATGTGAACCTCTGTAACTGAACCTAGTAAAAATTTATTCTAGAGGGCAGAAAGAGTGAAACATTAAGGGCTTTATGGATGTTCCCAGGGCAACAACTCAGCCTGCCAAAGCACCACAGCCTTAAAAAAATTTGGCAACAAAAAAGCCATTTAAATATCAGAAGCCATGCTGCTTGATTTAAACGTCACGCTTCACAGACTGCTGAAAGGTGGAAGTCCAGAGAATGTGTAGGCAACATCTAAGTGTTCCTGAAACAAATCTGTGGGAAAATGGAAGGTATTATATGAAATAAATGTGCAACAAATCACTAGATTTTTCAGAGATATCATTAAACGTTATCTCCTATATTACCATGTATACAAAAGCAGAAGTAATTTATCTGCCAGTTAAAGAGGGAGCCTGAAGTTCAGCCCCTCTACAGGCACTACTGAGCAGCTCAGAAAAACTCTGCAGAGGACTGCTAAATAATCCCACTGTTGAAGACTACTTAGAAACATGTCTGAACTTCACAGACAATATGCAAAGAAGGGGTGGTAGTGGACAGAAAGGCACTCCTCTCTCTCACACACACACACTCTTTCTATCATATGGCTTTTAGAGAACAAGAGTGGGCACTTCTATTGGAAAAATTATGACTGTTCCTCTCTCTTTGGCTATCTTTGCCAGAGTCCAAACCTTGTCCTAGTGGTTTGTGCAATAGCTGTGACATATTCAGAAGCGGAGAAGGAAATTGTGGGAGGATTTCTAGTACGGAAATAGGTCATTGGTTCATCAGTTTGTGTATAATGTTTACACATCTATGTGGAGATGTGGGGCACAGACTCCGGTGATAAGTTCAGCCAAAAACAATTTATTAAGTGCACAATTAGTCTTATATACAATTTTAACCCTGATCATGTGTTGTAAACCATTACATGATTGGTTATAGGCCTATGTGTGGTGTTATATAATTGGTTAAAGCTTACTGTTCACGCGCCTAAAGTCTTTTTCTAATTGGTTGTAATTCTAAGAAACTATTACTTTTGCTACAGGAATTATTACTTTTGCCGCTCTCTTTATCTCACCTAGTTCCTCAGCTTAGTTCCCCTCTTCAATCCCTCTTTGTATTCTGCATGTGCTTCATATTCCCTCTCTGGAGATCAGCCAGCAGCATATCCAGCTCAAGGTCCAACAGGGCTGACCGTTTGTCACTTACTCCATTCTCTTCTTCTACCTCTACACATCTATTCTGTATTAAAGAACATGCACGTGATTTTTTCTGCAGGCATCACTTTCATGTTTAGGACATGAAATTTGATTATTTTAATTCAGACTTAATTATTCATATCTTAGCACAGTAACCAGTGCTTAATTATACAACTTGCATTGTATTCTGAATTAACTTTTTTCTGCTTACAGAACAGCTGCCTTATTCACACATGTAGCATACAGCTGTAAGTTAAGATCTTGACTCTTGCTCAGTGAGCTTAGTGAAGCTGTCCTCATGGTGGCTGAACAGAAATATAAATTTTGTGCCAGGCAAGCCCAAATGTTCTTTCCAATAGAGTCTTTCAGATTTCTCAGTATTTGTTCAGGCATAAAAAAATTTTACAAGGCTTGTTAAAACTTGTCAAAAAAGTTCCTGTCATGCCTTGGAGATCATGTCATATCTCCTTGGAGATCTCAGTACTTTCTTTTGAGTTTATTACATAATTCCTCTATTACTATGATTTAACTACTTCCCGAGTATTCTATTTTATATCAGAATGGTTTATTGCATGAATGAGAAGTGTCAGTATCCTAACGAGAACCTGCTAGTGTGTGTACTTTGTCAGGGTCTACTCTGGGACTGGTTCTGTTTAATATCTGTGAATCTCAGGGAGGAGACAGAGAGCACCATCATCAACTTTGCCAGTAACACCAAACCGTGAGCTCTTAGTGGACAGGTCCAAGACCAGGGCTGCAGTTCAGCAGCATCAGGTGGGGAAATGTGCAAAGCAGGAACCTGACACAATTTGACAAAGGCAGGTGCAAGTCCTGCACCCATAACACATGAACTACTGCAACAGTGCAGGCTGGGAAAGGGTCAGTGAGGTAGCGGCTCTGCCAAAAGCATCTGTGAGGCACAGCTGGACAGCAAGCTAAGCGCAACCTAGCACATGCCCTGGCAGCAAAGAATAGTTGTACCATGGGCTGTACTAAAAGGAGCGTAGCCACTGCCAAGGGAAACTATTATCCCCCTGTATTAGGCAACCCTTAGACCACATTGGGATACTGTGGCAAGTTTTGGGCCTTCTGGTTGTCATGGTTGCTGAACCCAAGACACCAGTGCAAGACAAACATTGATTAGTAGAAGCAGGTTTAGCAGGAAGTGACCAAGATGGTCAGGGACTAGGGAAGCAGCACTGCCAGAAGCTGAGGGAACCATGCTTGTTAGCCTGAAGAGAAGGATTCAGAAGTACCTAACAGCAGCCTGCTATCTCCTCCTATGGGGAAGTTAACTGAGAAGGCAGTGTCAGGTTCTTTACTAAGGTGTGTGGCAGGACTCATGGAGTCAGGCAATAGAGCCAAAATAGTAGCAGTCTCAGCCCTTCAACACTTTTAAGACCCCAGCTAGATAAAGCCCTGAGCAACCAAATCTGACCCTGCTTTGGGCCTTAGGTTGGACTTGAGATCAGGCTGGATTTGGGATTCCAACCTGAATTAGATTGTGATGTTATATTTTTAAAATAAGATACCGCATTAACCATGCTTGAAAAAAAGGGCATCAAGTACTTACCCAATGAAGGCTACCATACATAGACAACATAGTTGCAAATTCTTCCTCAAAACTGTATACCATCAAAAATATTTGATGACAAATTTTTTCTTTTTTAATTAGATATAGGTTGAAACATGTAGTGTGAAATATTGTTAGCTTTAATTTTTTCTCTTAAGGTAGCAAATAAATACATGAATTTTTACAAACCAAACACGTACAGCTGTGATTCTTTATTTAGATTTATATATATTTTTTATGGTTTGCAAAGAGGAATATAACAGTGTCACATTAAGATACCAGGTAGTCTGCCCGCCTCCCAAGAAGAATGAGACCCTTGTATCCAATCCGCCTGCCCACCCTGGGCAGCCCGCCAAGTTGGAGGGTGTTCACCCAACCTATTCAGGGACACTAGGAGCAGTACCACACTAATAGAGGTTAGGGAGACCAATCCACTCGCTTCCCAGGAAGGACGAGAGCCTTGTATCCGACTCGCCTACCCCCCTTTGGGTAGCTCACGAAGTCAGAGGATGTTCGTTTAACCTATGCAGGAACTCCATGAGCAGCATGTTAGGCCAAATCCCATGAAGTTTCCGGAAACTTATAGATATAAGAAATTCATTCCATATACTCATGACAGGATACAGGTTCAAGATAGCGGGTCATAGGGACTGACTACAAAAACAGATTTGGTTAGAATCAAAACTGATCAGTGGTAATACTAAATAGCTAGCAAGGTGTTAGTAATTAAATGCGCATTAACACAGAGCTCTTACCCAATAGGCGTCCCTGTGGGGGGAAGAAGAGAGATCCAGCCCATCGACTGATCCTAGACATTTCGATGGAGGGCTTCTCCCTAACATCCCCCTTCTATTTCTCCAATTTGTACTATCTCTTTACTTTTAAGTGGAGCTTGAGTTACTGTAGTCATAAATTCCTTTCATACCTTTGTTAGGATTGGTGTAAATTTTCCTCACTTCAATTTAAAGATAGGCTAAAAGAATTTCAGAGCGCAAGCTTAGTGAGGGGTGGTCACAGCTCTGGCAGGGGTCTCTCTTGAGGTGGGTGTGTGTTTTAGTATTATAATGAAGCAAAGTTCAGCTGTAGGACACGTTCTCA
>WYDI02011948.1:0-18873 GCA_009867235.2 Psittacus erithacus
TCTGCAGTTTGCAGTGGCCATTCTGCAGTTTGCAGTGGCCATTCTGCAGTTTGCAGTGGCCATTCTGCAGTTTGCAGTGGTCATTCTGCAGTTTGCAGTTACCAGTCACAGTTCGCAGTGCCATTCTGCAGTTTGCAGTTACCAGTCACAGTTTCCAGTGGCCATTCTGCCGTTTGCAGCGGCCGCTCTGCAGCTCCCCTCCTGCCTTTGGCCTCTTGCAGCGGGGGGTTCAGCCTTTTCCCTTTAGCCTCTTTGCAAGAGCTGCTTTTCCCTTTGCCTTTTGCAATGGATGTTTTGCAGTTCCCAGTTTGATTTTTGCCTCCTTTTGCTCTCACCAAGAGGGGGCCCACTGGCAGGGCCACCTCCACACCCCATCTCCAGGCTCCTTCCCTGCAGCCCTATGGCTCTGGCTCGTTGCCCCACGCCTGCTTCCAGTCTCTGCACTTTTCTTCCCCAACCCATCCGGCCTGATCCAGCCCTATCCCGCAGCCGCCTGGATCTAATTTCAGCCCAGACACTGGGGCCAACCCACCCGATCCCACTCACCCAGTCCCATTCCCATCCCGTCCCCATCCCATCCCCGTTCCCTGTGGACAAGGGGACCCCAGAGCTGACCCCCTGCCCGCCGTGAGGGTATTTGCCTTGGCGGGGTAAGGAAGCTGGAGCTGGCTGGAAGGGTTTGTTTAAATTCCAGCATATGTGGGAAGAGTTTATTGTGGTGCTTTTCCTGTGTCACCACGGCGGGATGATGAGAACCAGATGAAGGGAGAGAAGCTGCAGGAGCGAGGCGAGGGGGATGGAGGGGAGGGAGAGGAAGAGCAGAGCTGTGCGTGGGGCCGTGCCCCCCTCCATCACATCTCCCCCTGCCCTCCACAGTCCAAACTGGAAGCTGCATACAGGATGGTCTAACATACAACGACAAGGATGTGTGGAAACCAGAACCCTGCCAGATCTGCGTCTGCGACAGCGGCAACATCCTCTGCGACGAGGTGATCTGTGAGGACACCTCCGACTGCCCCAACGCTGAGATCCCCTTCGGAGAATGCTGCCCCATCTGTCCCGACACCGACGGTACCGCCCCGTCCCCCCCACCCCATGGGCTCAGCGCCCATCCCCGTGGTGTCTGGGCTGCGGGGGGGGTCACAGCAGGCTCCTCCAAACCCCCCTCCTTTCTCCCACAGCCTCCCCTGTCTACCCAGAAAGTGCTGGAGTAGAGGTAAGGGCTCCTTGTCCCCCCCAAACCCCACGACACCCCCGGTTGTTTGTGAACCCTTCTGCTAACCAAGGCTTCATCTCTCCTCACCAGGGTCCTAAAGGAGACACCGGCCCCAAAGGAGACAGGGTGGGTATCACCCCACAGACCCCCCTGCACCACCGGGACCCCAGTCCTGCTGGGCTCACCCTCCTTTTCTTTTTCCCCCTCACAGGGACTCCCCGGCCCCCCTGGCAGAGATGGCATCCCCGGACAGCCTGGCCTCCCGGGCCCCCCCGGCCCCCCCGGCCCTCCAGGCCTCGGCGGAGTGAGTATGGGGGGGGTCCCCTGGGGTGAAGCCCCCCGAGTGGGTGCCTGTGCCCCACTCACCTCCCCCTCCCTCCCGCAGAACTTCGCTCCTCAAATGTCTTATGGCTACGACGAGAAAGCCGGAGGCATGGCTGTACCCGGCCCCATGGTGAGCGCTGGGGAGGTGCCTGTGGGGGCACACGGGGGGATATAGGGAGTGTGTGAAAAGGGTGAAGTGCCCCGAGCGCTGCTTGTGCTGGTGGTGCTGAGGATACTGAGAAGTGGGAGGCATGGGGAGGGATGTTGGTCCTGGAGGTGATGGGGACAGGGATGGGGACAGAGATGGGGACAGGGATGGGGTGGCAGTGGGAACAGGATATGGTTGGTGATGGGGACAAGGATGGGGTGGTGATGGGTTGACAGTAAGGATGGGATAGGGATGGGATGGCAATGAGAACAGGGAGTGGTTGGTGATGGGGACAGGAATGGGGTGGGGATGGGGTGGCAATGGGAACAGGAATGGTGTGGCAATGGGGACAGGGATGGGATGGTGATGGGGATAGGGATGGGTTTCACTGGGGACAGCAATGGGGCGGTTATGGGGACTGGGAACGGTTGATGATGGGTACAGGGTTGGGAGCAGGGATGGTGGCAATGGGATGTGTGGCAATGGGGACAGCAATGGGATGGCAATGAGGATACAGAATGGATGGTAAAGGGGACAAGGAATGAGTGGTGATGGGGACAGAGATGGGGTGGCAATGAAGATAGGGATGGGATGGCGATGAGAACAGGGATGAGGACCGCGATGGGAACAGGGATGGGGGTGGTGATGGGAACAGGGTTGGGATGGTCATGGGGTGGTGATGGGGCTCAATGGGGACAGCAAGAGTGGCAGTGGGAACAGGGATGGGGGTGGTGATGGGGACAGGGGTTGGGTGGTGATGGGATGGCAATGAGGATAGGGATGGGATGGCGATGGGAACAAGGATGGGGGTGGTGACGGGGACGGGGATGGGATGGTGGTGTGGTGGTGATGGGGTTCAATGGGGACAGCAGTAGAGTAGCAATGGGGACAGGGATGGGGCCAAGGTGACATGCAGCCACTTAGCACCATTTCCCATTCTCCTTCTCAGGGTCCTGCTGGCCCCCGCGGTCTCCCCGGCCCTCCTGGTGCTCCTGTGAGTATCTTGCTCTTCCTCTTCCTCCCCTCTCGTTTTGGGGATGAGCAGCCCCAGGGGCCCCTTTGGGTGGAATGGGATGGGACAAGGGAGAGACGGGGCATCCGACCATTCTCAATGGCTGTGGAAACGGGGGGACATGCTGCAGTGACAAACACACACACACACAGAGTGAAATTGCCACTGGGGTCTTCAGGCCCAATCTTCTAATTTTCTAATCCATTTTGCCTTTTCCCCCCCTTTTTCTCCCACTGCCCTGCAGGGTCCTCAAGGTTTCCAAGGTCCCCCCGGTGAACCTGGAGAGCCTGGTGCTTCTGTGAGTCCTGACACCTCCTCCTCCAGCCTCACCCTGCAGGGATGGGGATGAGGCTTCCTATTCCCAGCCCTGGCCATGGCTGGCCTGTCCCTGCTCCAGGGCATCGCAGCCTTGGGAATGGGGCAAGGTGACAAGGGCCAGCCATCAAACACAACACCCTCACCCCTGCCCCGCATCTCTCCTAGGGTCCCATGGGTCCCCGTGGTCCCGCTGGCCCCCCTGGCAAGAACGGAGATGATGTAAGTGGCCTGTGAATGGTTTCCCCCCGCTTCGTCTGGGCCTGGCAGCCCTGCCAGCCCCCCTCAGGTGGGCAGGGGACGTGCCACCAACTCAGTGTCCTTGTCCTTAGGGTGAAGCTGGGAAGCCCGGCCGCCCCGGAGAGCGCGGCCCCCCCGGCCCCCAGGTGAGATGCCCTCCCCATGGGGACACCCCACCATGGCAAGGTGCAAAGACATGACACCAGCTGCCTGTTCCCCTTGGGGACACTGGTAACGGGGTGTGGGACACGCCACCTTAGGCACCTCCATCACTGTGTCCCCTTTCCTCTAGGGCGCACGTGGTCTCCCAGGAACTGCCGGTCTGCCGGGCATGAAGGGTCACAGAGTGAGTCCTTCCTCCCTCCCATGTCTGCAGGGTTTAGGGGAGGGGGAGCCTGACCTCACTGGGGTACCCCTCCTGACCCCACGCCCCCCTTCTCTCTCCTGCTCCTCAGGGCTTCAGTGGTCTGGATGGTGCCAAGGGTGAGCCTGGTCCTGCTGGCCCCAAGGTGAGGAGTGGTGGCAGCATCACCATTGTCCTGCTGGTACAAAGCCATTGCTGCTCCCTCCCTTTGGAGCCGGTCCTTCAATGCTGTCCCTTCCCCTAGGGTGAGCCTGGCAGCCCAGGGGAGAACGGAGCTCCTGGGCAGATGGTGAGTGCTGGGGACCATGGGGACCGTGGCAGGGAGGGGACTGGGGGCAAGATGTGATGGGGATCCAGCTCATCCTCAGGGATGCTTCCCCAGGGATACCCAGAGAATGAGGCAGGAGGGGGCTTAACCCTGTGGGCAGGACCAGGAGATGCAGGGATGGGAGGAGGCCTGGGAATGGGAAGGCATCTCCCCTGGTGACCAAATGTGCCCTCTCCCCTCTGCAGGGTCCTCGTGGTCTTCCCGGTGAGAGAGGCCGTCCCGGTCCCTCTGGTCCTGCTGTGAGTATCCTGGCACAGAGCTAAGCCCCCCGTGCACAGGGGGGCTGTGGGCACCACTTCTGCAGCTGGCCATCACTAATGGGGCCTCTTCCGCCACAGGGTGCTCGTGGTAACGATGGTGCTCCCGGTGCTGCCGGTCCTCCCGTAAGTAACCCCCGAGCCCAGCAGCGGCAGTGGCTCTGGCTGCTCCAGAGGGAGATCCCATTCCAGCTCCGTCGCGGCCAGAGCCAGACCTCTCTTGCCTGGAAAACCAGATGTGGAGGTGGGATCCCTGCTCTGACTCCTGCCCTCTTTCCTGTGTAGGGTCCAACCGGCCCCGCTGGTCCCCCTGGCTTCCCCGGTGCTGCTGGTGCTAAGGTAGGACCTACCTGAGCATCTCCTCCCAAGTGGCATCTTCTGGGCTGGGAAGAACTGGTGGAAACTGGGAGCAAAGGGATGGGGAGAAGGACCAAGCACCACATGAGTTCCTCATGTGGCCCAAAACCAAGAAAGCCCAAAGTGCTGTGGGCTGCCTGGGTCACTGGATGGGGATGTCCCCAGCCAAGCCCCGAGGGCACCTCTTCTGGCTTTGCCTCCACTGGAAAGGAGATGATGAGGGGGAACTCAGCCGTGGCAGGGTCTCATGGCAGCCCTTGTGCTCATGCTTCTTCCTCCCTTCTCTTCCTCCCCAGGGTGAAACCGGTCCCCAGGGTGCTCGTGGCAGTGAAGGTCCTCAAGGTGTCCGTGGTGAGCCCGGTCCCCCCGGCCCTGCTGGCGCTGCTGGTCCTGCTGTGAGTCACATCCAACAGCTCAATGTCCTTTGCCTCATGTCCTGCCAGCCCCAGCATAACTCTCCTCCTCCTCCTCTCCACAGGGCAACCCCGGTGCTGATGGTCAACCTGGTGCCAAGGGCGCAACCGTGAGTGTCCATCGCCCCTGTCTCGGATCCGGGCTGCGGGGCTGAGCTGCTCCCTCACCATCATCTGCCTCTTCCAGGGTGCTCCGGGCATTGCGGGTGCTCCCGGCTTCCCTGGTGCTCGTGGTCCCTCTGGACCCCAAGGTCCCAGCGGCGCCCCCGGCCCCAAGGGTAACAGTGTGAGTATCCCTGGACACCTCCATCTGCCTCCTGCCATGGGCTGATCCCTGCTCCAGTGAGCCGCTGCCCGACCCAGAGGTGTCTGCTCCAGCAACCCCAGCCCTGCGAGTGCAGGAAGGCGCTGGGGCGGATAGATGCGGAGTAGGATGCTGCTCAGGGCTCCCTTTGCTCTTCAATCTGGTGTTCAATGGCTTTTCCCTCTTCTCCTCCTCCAGGGTGAACCTGGTGCTCCAGGCAGCAAGGGAGACACTGGTGCCAAAGGCGAACCCGTAAGTGACCCCCCTCATCCCTTGGGGGTTTCAGCCCCTCCTGGCTCCCTGCACTGGGTGCTCATCCCTTCCCCTTCTTCCCCAGGGGCCCGCTGGTGTCCAAGGTCCCCCTGGCCCAGCCGGCGAAGAAGGCAAGAGAGGAGCTCGTGGTGAGCCCGGCCCTGCTGGGCTTCCTGGCCCCGCCGGTGAACGTGTGAGTAGGAGCAGCCCTGTCCCATCCCCACCAGGTCCCTGTCCCCATCCCCATCCTCCTCTCATCTCCTGCTGTCCAGCAGCTCAGCCTTGTTGGTGTCTGGGGACAGACACACACTTGCGGATATCCCCAGCCCCTTCCAACACAGGGCACCAGATCCCACATCCCTGCATCCCTCCCCTGCACCCCTGAGGTCACCCCCTGTCTCCACACTGAACCCTCCGTGTCCCTCGCAGGGTGCTCCTGGCAGCCGTGGTTTCCCTGGTGGCGATGGCATCGCTGGTCCCAAGGTAGGTGCCCACATCTCCCTCCTGTCTGGGTGAGAACGTCCTTGGTGGGGACACCGGGCAATTGTCACTCTTCTCCATGCAGTGGTCTAATGCCACTGCCACCCCTGCTGGGGTAACTCTGTCCCCTCTCCCACCCGTCCCCAGGGTCCCCCCGGTGAGCGTGGCTCCCCCGGCCCCGTTGGCCCCAAAGGATCTCCTGGTGAAGCTGGACGCCCTGGGGAGCCCGGCCTGCCCGGTGCCAAGGTGAGTGCTGCTGGGTGGGCACAGGGGTCTGCGCTCTCCACGCAGGCAGAGAAGCCGCTTTCCAGGGTGCTCACATCCGCTGGAGCATCCCTTGGGATTCCTGAGCTCCTCATGAACCTCGTGCTGTCCTGCAGGGTCTGACTGGAAGCCCCGGGAGCCCCGGTCCTGATGGCAAGACTGGCCCCCCTGTAAGTTGTCCCTCCTGTGCCCCGCTCCTGCCTTGGCTCACCCTGGCCTCTGCTAACAGGGAGCTCGCTTGGTCCCCCCATAACAGGGCCCTGCTGGTCAAGACGGGCGCCCCGGTCCCCCCGGCCCCCCTGGAGCCAGAGGTCAAGCTGGTGTGATGGGTTTCCCTGGTCCCAAAGGTGCTGCGGTGAGTGAATGGGAGCAGCTGGAGGTGATGCGTCCCTATGGAAGCAAGAGCTCTGGTCCATGAGGGATCCCACTGCCACCACCTGGTGGTAGGGTGGCTCTTGGGATGTGTCCCCCTCGGGGACGATCTCCATCCTGCCTGAGCCGGCAGGCTCCCGCCCCTTGCCGTGGTGGTTCCGGCATGGATCTCATCCTGCTCTTTTCCTTCCAGGGTGAGCCAGGCAAACCCGGTGAAAGGGGCGCTCCCGGCCCCCCCGGCGCTGTGGTATGTATGCATCAGAGCTCAGCCCACTGAGAGCTTGCCCGGGAGCTTCCCCCTGGTGTGGGGGGGCCGGGATGAGTCTGGGAAGGCTCCAGGGATGAGGGCGGCAGTGGGTTGGGGTGGGAGGTGATGTGGCTCAGCGGGACTGTTCCCGGCCCTCGAGGGATGCGATGGCCACATCCAGCCCTATGCTCCGCTCCTGGAGATGCAGAGTCCTGTTGGGACCATGCTGTGATCTCCCTCCTCTTCCTCTTCCACAGGGCGCTGCTGGCAAAGATGGTGAAGCTGGTGCCCAAGGTCCTCCTGGCCCTACCGTGAGTATCAGTGAGCCCTTGGCCACCCTTGGCTACTGGAGCTGACTGAGCACCCCCCTTATGCTTGTCCTGTCCCCGCCAGGGTCCCGCTGGAGAAAGAGGTGAACAAGGTCCCGCTGGTGCTCCTGGCTTCCAGGTGAGGGGTGTCCCCATCCCTTGCGCAGGCACCAGCCACCCACGGTGGGGGTGATGCTGCCCCTTTCCTTGTCCTCTGTGGTCACCACCTCTGCGATGCCTCATTGCTCCTCTTCTTCCCCCCCAGGGTCTGCCGGGCCCCGCTGGCCCCCCCGGTGAGGCTGGCAAGCCTGGTGAGCAGGTGAGTGTGGCTGAGCATGGCCATAGCATGGGACCACCCCTGTGCCCTCCCCTCCACAGGAATGGGGGCTGCTGATGGGTGCCCCAGTGCACCCTGAGGCCATGTGCTCCATGCAGCCTCTGGAGATCCCTGGGAGCAGTGGGGACCTCAGCCCCGTGCTGTGCCCCCAGGACTGCAGGACTCTCCCCATCCCTGGGGACATCCCGTGGTCCCCTGTTCCCATCCTGACCCTGACTCTGACCCTCTCCCTCCCTCACAGGGTGTCCCCGGAGACGTCGGTGCCCCTGGTCCCGCCGGTGCCAGGGTAGGTTGAACCCCACTCACTGCCCAGCCGGGTCGCGGCACCCTCCACACCCACCGTGCCCCTCATGGCCTCGGCCCCTCTCCTGCCTCCCCCCTTCAGGGCGAGAGAGGATTCCCTGGAGAACGTGGTGTCCAAGGCCCCCCCGGTCCCCAAGGTCCTCGTGGTGCTAACGGTGCTCCCGGTAACGATGGTGCTAAGGTAGGAGCGAGGTCCCGGCTCTCAGGGTGCAGATGTAAAGGGCGGGCGGGGCGTGGGTTTGGCTTTGCCCCCTTTGCTGGGGGTGGGTTTGGCTTTGCCCCCTTTGCTGGGGGTGGGTTTGGCTTTGCCCCCTTTGCTGGGGGTGGTGTTGAGAATGGGCTCTCAGTAACACCCGTTTGCTGTCTCTCCTTCCTAGGGTGATGCTGGTGCTCCCGGTGCCCCCGGGAGCCAAGGGCCTCCCGGTCTGCAGGGTATGCCCGGAGAGCGTGGTGCTGCCGGCCTGCCAGGTGCCAAGGGTGACAGAGTACGTTTTGCCCCCAAATCCTGCTGTCCCCCGCGTCCATGCCTTGCTCCTGACCATCTCTGCCTCCCCCTCATCGGGGCTGGATACACTCCCCAAAGACAGGGCTCGTGGGATTAGCACGCTACTGAGGGGATGCTCAGGGCTACCTCAGGGCTACCAATGTCCTCACCAGAGTGGGGACAGCTCCTCACTGAGCCCCTCCCTGGGAGGAGGAGGATGCTCCCAACCTCCCACAGGAAGGATGAAGGTCCAGGGTGCCCCAGTGCTGCTGTGCTTAACCTGCCATCATCTTCCTCTCCCAGGGAGACCCCGGTCCCAAAGGTGCTGATGGCGCTCCTGGTAAAGATGGTCTCCGAGGTCTGACCGGTCCCATCGGCCCCCCCGGCCCTGCTGGTGCTCCCGGTGACAAGGTAGGGCCCCTGCACAGGGATGGATGTGTCCTGGTCCCTGCCGCCACCTCCTTGACGCAGCCCTGACCTCCCTGTTTTGGTTTTCCTCCCCTTTCCCAGGGTGAAGCTGGTCCCCCGGGTCCTGCTGGTCCCAGTGGTGCCCGTGGTGCTCCCGTAAGTGTCCCCCTGCCCCGGCCATGGTGCCCACCCCTTGGTGGCCAGGGGTTCCTGTCTCTTTCTTGGTGTCACGCCTCTGTCTTACTGTCCCTCGCAGGGTGACCGCGGCGAGCCCGGCCCTCCCGGTCCTGCTGGATTTGCTGGCCCCCCCGTAAGTGATGGCCTTATTCTCCCCTTCCCCGGGGGCCTGATCCTGCCCCACCGGGGCGATGCTGAGCCCCCTGGCTCACCCCTCTCTGCTGCCCACAGGGTGCCGATGGCCAGCCTGGTGCTAAAGGTGAAACTGGTGATGCTGGAGCCAAGGGTGATGCCGGTCCCCCCGGCCCTGCTGGCCCCACTGGTGCTCCTGGCCCTGCCGTGAGTAACTCCCTCCACCCCAAACCCCCTCGGGGTGCAGCCCCACAGCACAGTTCACCCTTCTTCTCCTCTTCCTCCTCCTCCACAGGGTGCTGTTGGTGCTCCTGGTCCCAAAGGCGCTCGCGGTAGCGCTGGACCCCCTGTAAGTACCAGTCTTGTGTGTGTGTGTAGGCAGTTTTGGAGACCTCCCCCAGGCGCAAACACCCCTGAGGTGGTTTAACACCCCCCTGTGCCTTGCTCCACCCCCCAGCGTGTGGGTCAGAGGGGAGCTTCAGCACTTCCTTGCACCCCAAACCCTTATGGGGGGACAACATTGACCTGGGGTGGTTTCATCCCCGGAGGGATGGAGCAGAGGGCAAGACTGAAGTTTTCCTTTATATCCCTCCCCCAATATCAGCCCCAGGACCCCCAGGATGGATGCTTCCCTCCTGGCTGCCAGCCCTAGGGCTCCCTGTGGTGTCCCCTGGCACTGCTCTCCTGGTGGGTCAGGCGATGCCTGGACCAGGACCCTTCGAACTCCATCTTTTCCCCCTTCCAGGGTGCTACTGGTTTTCCTGGTGCTGCTGGAAGAGTCGGTCCCCCCGGCCCCTCTGTGAGTATCCTGGTGGGGTGAGAAGCGGGTGCTGGGAGGCTGCTGGTGTTGGGCTCCCTGCCATGTCCCAGCTAGTGCTGGGACGCCCCTGGCCGTGCTTCAGCTGGGTCTAACGGCATCGCCTCCGTGTCCCCGCCTCTGCTCAGGGGAACATCGGCCTCCCCGGCCCCCCCGGCCCCAGCGGGAAGGAAGGTGGCAAAGGACCCCGCGGTGAAACCGGCCCCGCTGGCCGCCCTGGTGAGCCTGGCCCTGCCGGACCCCCTGGCCCCCCTGGTGAGAAGGGCTCCCCCGGCGCTGATGGACCCATCGTAAGTCACCCCCGACGCGGAGACAGGGATGCGGGCATCACCCATCCCACAGAGGCATCAACCTCTCTGCAATGCCCTCCATCGGGAGGGTGCCCCTCGCTGCTGCAGCACCCTGAGGTGCTGTTTGTCCCCACCAGGGCGCTCCTGGCACACCCGGACCCCAAGGTATCGCTGGTCAGCGTGGTGTCGTTGGTCTCCCCGGCCAAAGAGGCGAGAGAGGCTTCCCCGGGCTGCCCGGCCCCTCGGTGAGTACCTGGGGCGCTCCCTGATGCTGGAACCGCCCCGGGATCCTACCAACCCATGGAAGATGCTTCACGGTGTCTGACCCCGCCCCTGTCCTCTCCCCTGCGCAGGGTGAACCTGGCAAACAAGGTCCCTCCGGCTCTCCCGGTGAGCGCGGTCCTCCCGGCCCCATGGGCCCCCCCGGCCTGGCTGGACCCCCAGGTGAAGCTGGACGTGAGGTGGGTGACTGTGGGTAACCATCGGTGTTGGGGGGCATGGACTTCCCCCCCCCGTCAGCATGGGGCTTGCTGTGCTCACTGAGGACTTGCCAACTCATGGCACTCATGAATATGGTGACGCTCAGGCCCCTGTTAGCCCTGTCCTGCCCTCATAAGGGGTCTCTGCTCCTCTGTAGGGTGCTCCCGGTGCTGAAGGTGCCCCTGGTCGTGATGGCGCTGCTGGTCCCAAGGTGAGTGGGCAGCCATGGGAAGGGGTGATGGGGCTGTGCCGGCTCAAACTGACCTCTCCTCTTCTTCATCCTCTTCCTCCTCATCCTCCTCCTCACAGGGTGACCGTGGTGAGACTGGCCCTGCCGGCCCCCCTGGTGCTCCCGGTGCCCCCGGTGCCCCTGGCCCCGTCGGTCCTGCTGGCAAGAGCGGAGATCGCGGTGAGACCGTAAGTGATGCTCTGCCCTGCGCCCCCCTCGCTCCCTCTCAGCCCAGGAATCACCCCAGGCTCGGGTTCTGGAGCAAGGGCTGACCCTGCAGACCCACTGCAGGCTCAGGTCTGGCCCTGGGATCTGCTCCCAGTGCTGGAGGGAGCTTCTTGGGACTGCAGCGTCCCATCACCCTGCTCGGGGTGGTGCTGCCAGCAGAAGCTGAAGGGTGCTCTAACCTGCCCCCTTCTCTTCTGTCCCAGGGTCCTCAAGGTCCCGCTGGCCCCCCTGGTCCTGCTGGTGCTCGTGGTCCTGCTGTAAGTTAGTGTTTGCCTCCATCCTCCTTGGTGCTTCTGTGTCCCTGTGTGCACAGGGGCAGTAGGTGTCCTGGACCCTGCTCAACACACCTTCCTCGTCTTCCAGGGTCCACAAGGTCCCCGTGGTGACAAAGGTGAAACCGGTGAACAGGGTGACAGAGGCATGAAGGGTCATAGAGGCTTCTCAGGTCTCCAGGGCCCACCTGGTCCTCCTGTAAGTGCCATGGGGGGGTGATGGTGGCCCTGGGCGCTGCCTCACGTCCTGGAACCAAAGCAAGATTTTCATGACGCCTCTTCTTGTTCCTTGATTTGCACAGGGCTCTCCTGGTGAACAAGGTCCTTCTGGTGCTTCTGGTCCCGCTGGTCCAAGAGTAAGTCTTCAGCTGAGTCAGTCTCCAGTCTCCACTGGAGCATCCCAGGGAGAAGGTCCCCACTGTCACCAGGTTCCTCATGGGGATGGTGGCCACGCTCACCCCTTCCCCTCTCCCACAGGGTCCTCCTGGCTCTGCTGGTGCTGCTGGCAAAGATGGTCTCAATGGGCTGCCTGGTCCCATCGGTCCCCCTGGCCCCCGTGGTCGCACTGGAGACGTCGGCCCCGTTGTATGTATTGGCCCCTGTGATGCTGCCTGCCCAGAGCCCCCAGCCTTCATCTCCTGCTCACTGTTATCCTCCTCCTGTAGGGTCCACCTGGCCCTCCTGGTCCCCCTGGTCCTCCCGGCCCCCCCAGCGGCGGCTTCGACTTCAGCTTCCTGCCCCAGCCGCCCCAAGAGAAGGCTCATGATGGTGGGCGCTACTACAGAGCTGATGATGCCAACGTGATGCGCGACCGGGACCTGGAGGTCGACACCACCCTCAAAAGCCTGAGCCAACAAATTGAGAACATCCGCAGCCCTGAGGGCACCCGCAAGAACCCTGCCCGTACCTGCCGTGACCTCAAGATGTGCCACGGCGACTGGAAGAGCGGTCAGTGTCCCTGCTGGTGCCCTCTGAGGTGCTCACACCTCCATCCCTCTGTCCTTGTCTACCTACTCCTCACTTTCGTCCTTCTTCCATCACCTCTGGTTGAGCCTCACCTTCATTCCTCTGTCCTATCTCTCATGGCTGCTCTCACCTCCATCCTCCATCCCTTCACCCTCAATTGCTTGTGGCTGCTCCTCACCTCCTTCCTCTGTTCCTCACGGCTGTTGCTCAACACCTTGCTCCACCCCCAGAACCCTCTTACCTGCTCCTCACTTCCCTCCTTCATCTCTCATGGCTGCTCCTCACCTCCACCCGCCATCCCTTTATCCTCCATCTCTCACACCTACCCTTCACCTATCCCTCCATCCTCCGACACTCCCCCTGCTCCTCACCTCCATCTTCCATGGCTACTCCTCACCTCCATCCTCCATCCCTTATGACTGCTCTTCACCTCCATCCTCCATCCCTTATGGCCGCTCTTCATCTCCATCCTCCATCCCTTATGGCCGCTCTTCATCTCCATCCTCTATCCATCGTGGCCACCTGCCTCACTTCCCACTCCCTCAGCTTCCTCCTTCTACCCCACAGGTGAATACTGGATCGACCCCAACCAGGGCTGCAACTTGGATGCCATCAAGGTCTACTGTAACATGGAGACAGGCGAGACGTGCGTCTACCCAACCCAGGCCACCATTGCACAGAAGAACTGGTACCTCAGCAAGAACCCCAAGGAGAAGAAGCACATCTGGTTTGGCGAGACAATGAGCGACGGCTTCCAGGTGAGCATGGGGATGATGGGGGGGGACAGCCGGGATGGACAACCAGCTCCGTGGTGCCTAATGCCCCTTCTCCGGCAGTTCGAATATGGTGGTGAGGGCTCCAACCCAGCCGACGTCGCCATCCAACTGACCTTCCTCCGCCTGATGTCCACTGAAGCCTCCCAGAACATCACCTACCACTGCAAGAACAGCGTTGCCTACATGGACCAGGACACCGGCAACCTGAAGAAGGCCCTTCTCCTCCAAGGCGCCAATGAGATTGAGATCAGGGCTGAAGGCAACAGCCGCTTCACCTATGGTGTCACCGAGGACGGCTGCACGGTGAGTGGGGCTGGGGATGGTCCCGGTGCTGGTGATGGGGACGTGTGGCTGGAAAGGTCTGATCCTGAGCTCCCCACAGAGTCACACCGGCACCTGGGGCAAGACAGTTATCGAGTACAAGACAACAAAGACCTCTCGCCTGCCCATCATCGATTTGGCTCCCATGGACATTGGCTCTCCAGACCAGGAATTCGGCATCGACATTGGCCCCGTCTGCTTCTTGTAAACCGGACGCCCCACACGTGACAGGAGAGAGTAATAATAATGATAATAATAATAAAAACAGACAAAAAAAAAAAAAAACAGCCAAAAAAAGAGGAGAAAATTTCACATGGACTCGAATTTGTGTCGGTTTCTATCCAGCGTCTCCAAAACTATGCCAGAAAAACCTAAAAAAGAACCCCAAAAAGCATTAAACTCCCAAAAAAAGAATAAAAAATAAATGACTTTTCAAACCAAATCACCAGGAAGTGGGTTCGCTTTGCTTGCCCCCCCCCCGGTGTTGGGTTCAACTCACCCAGCCGAGCCTCATCCAGAGGACCGGTACAGCCTGAACCCCTCATTCCCCCCCAGATCCTCTTTGCTTCTCGCATCTCATCAGCCTGTTCATGTTTTCGCTGCAAGGAAGATGCTCAGCCCTTGGTTCTGATTCGCTGCTTGGGTCTGGGGGTTGTCCCTCTCCCCCTTCCCTTTGGTTTGGTTCTTTTGGTTTTGGGTCCTTTTCTTTCTTTTTGCTTTCTTTTCTTCCCATTCAGGCAGCCACAACAGCCCATTCCCAAGCGCTCCACGGGAGCAGCCGCTGCTCCGGCGTCGCAGACCCGAACCCTCGCTCCGCACTCTCCTTTTCCGGAAGGCTACCTCACCGGGGTTACAGATTTGTCGCATTTTGGGGGTATTTTTGTTTCACTTTCATGTAGCTTTAGCTTCGTTTGGGGTTTTTTTTTCAGCTGTGCCGGGACTTCCCTGCCAGGTTCAGAGCAAAGGTGCTAATTTTTTCGTCTAATGTTCCCCCTTTTCCCCTTGTTTTGTTGCTCTGTTGCTCTTTGATGTTCATTTTCCTCCATTCAAGGTCTCTCAGGAGTCATTGAGGTTTCTCACCCCCAGGATTTTTAGCCTGGTTTTTGGTTAATTCTCTTTCATTCCGGTCCCGAAACACCCGAGCCTGGGGCCGCCTGGTGCTACCGCCTCCAAAGACTCACCTTGATTAATCTTCATTTCGCTCTGATTCTTTCCCCCCTTTCTTTGCTGTCCAGCTCCACTGGTGAGTTTTCTAAAGGTGCTATTCAACCCCCAGCCCATCCCACAAGCAAATCCCGGAGCAAACGCAAAGTAGAGCCAGCGCAATTCAAAGCCTTGAAAGGGAATAAGGAAAACTGCACTTTCCAGGTTAAGCATGTGGATCTTCAGCTCTGATCTCATCTTCCAGCAGCTTTCTCCCCATCCCTTCATCCATCCATCCATCCCTGCATCCATCCATCCATCTCTGCATCCTCTATGGGGCACGAACCCACCCCGTTTGCCGGCTCATCTCCCGGCGGATGCTCGGGGCTCACCCGGCTCTGTACCGTGTTTGTATAATGTATAATAATTTGAAATTGTTCTTTTTTTTTAATTATCTATTATTTTTCTTTTTTTGACTGCTGAAATAAAGCATGTGAAATGATCCGACCAACCTGCTCTGCTCTTTGCTCTCGGGGGTCGCCGTGGGGATCCTGGGGGGGTGCATGATCTTGGGAGCCCCTCGTCCTCCATCCCGTCTGCTCCCGTTCTGCTCCTGCTCTCCTGCGCTTCTGTGCTCTCGCCCCGCCGTCCTCCCACCCCCCCCCCGCCCCCCGCCCCCTCCTCCCCCCCCCCCTCCTTCTTGCCCCGCCCCCGCCGCCCCGGGGCTGGGGGGGGGAAGGAAGGGGGGAACCCACCCCCCCCCCCCCAGCAAGGAGGGTTGGGCTGGATTTGGAGGGGAGGGAACTTTGGGGTTGTCCCCTCCCCAACTGGGGGGAGAAATGGGACATGGAGGGCGGCTGGAGGTGCCACGGTGCATGGGGGCCATGGTACATGGGTGCTACAGTGCATGGGGGCCATAGTACATGGGTGCTACAGTGCGTGGGTGCCATGGCGCGTGGGTGCCACAGTGCAAGCCCCTGCACTCACTGCAGGTCCCCCCCCCATGCCAGCACCATCCAGCCCCAGCTCCGGCTGCGCACCTTCCCTGGTGCAAGGGCCGCCGGGCAGCACCAGCAGCTCACGCGTTTGCCCCCAAGTGCTCCCCCTCTGCTCCCCCACGTCACCCCCACGGTGGGCGCGGGGCTGCGCAGGCACCAGGACAAGACCTCAATGGCTCCTTTCTCCTCGCCTGCCCCAGCCCATCAATGGTTCCCCTTGTTCCTCCCTGGCCCCCCGCCCCCTGTTTTCTTAACCCCCACCCTGGCGCCTGCCCCGTGCGGGGGGGGGGCAGCTCTGAAAGAGGCTCTTTCTTTGGAGGTGAGGGGCTGGGCTGGTGGGACCCCCGGGGGGCCAGGGAGGGGTTTGGGGGTGCTGAGCGGGATGCCTGGGTCTGCGCGGTGGAATGGGCGAGCTCCAGGCACCATCCCGCAGGGCGCAAGGACTCAGATGAGCCGGGAGACACTGGGGTGCTGGGGGTGCCACTGTGGGTCCCTGGGACTGCGTTCCCCCTCTCGTCCCTGTCCCTATCCCCATCCCAACTCTCCACGAGCCCCTTTCCCTTCGCAGGGCTTGGGGGGGGTCATGGATGAAGCAGGGTGGGAGGAGGGCGCCCGGGCAGAGCGAAGCAGCTGAGAAGGGAGGCAAAGGGGTGCAGAACCTGCACCAACAGGGAGGGCAGCCCAGGACCCCAGCCCCACAGCACCTGGGGCTGGCTGGGGTAAAGAACTGGCCAACTCAATGCAGTTTGCAGCCGGAGGAGCCCAGCAGCAGGCTGCACTCCAAAACCTCCCTCTTCAACACCCCCTCCCCACAGCAAACAGCCAAAATAAAGCAGAAAAGCCACATTCATCACTTAACAGCCACTTTATCAGCTGAAACCCACCCCACAGCAGGGGCACCCCCAGGGAGGTGACAACTGCGAGGTCCCCACAAAAGTATCCTGACACCCCTTCATCCATCCCTGTACCTGGGGTTGTGTCCCCCCGCCCCGGCATCACTGCGGCAGGAGCGGGACACGGGCTCCATCCGCGGCTTCGGGCAGGGGGTTGATGCGCTGCCCCGTGCGGACATTGAGCATGGGAAGGGTGGAAAGCGGCCGTGGGACGTCCCTGCTGCCGGCCATGTGCCTCAGCTCCTGCGTGTCATCGTGGATCGTGGTGTGGTGAAAGAGCTGGATGCTGCAGGGGAAGGAGAAGTGGGTGCTGTGCCCCCTCCTTTGCACCCACAGCCTTCTGGGGAAGGGGCTTAGTGGGGTCTGCCACCCCATGACGAGCTGTTTGCTCCCCATCAGTGGAGTATGGCCACCCAGCCTTGGGTTCTGCACTACACCACTGCGGTTGGCCCCCATTACTGGGGTCCGGAACCCAGCATTAGGGTCTGCACCCCATCATTGGGGTTGGCTCCTCATCACCAAGGTCTGCCCCTCCATCTGTGAGGTCCTCCCCAGTGCTGCTGAGTCCTGCAAGGCTATTGGAGAAGTAAAACAGCTCTTGTGCTCCAGCCTGCGTCTGTGGAGGGTTACTGAGGACACTGACGTTTGGTGAGGGGAGGAGGGGACCTGGGGGGTACCCTTTGGGACAGGGACTCCTTTAGGCTCCACCAGAGAGATAACTGTTCCCATCCCTGTCCCTAGTCCCGCTGCCCTTCTCCATGCTTGGGCATGACAAAGCCCCCCTCAAGCACTCCCCGGCACCCCATCCTGGGTGCAGGAACTTACTCAGACGTCTCCAAGTCCCGTTTTTGCCTACAAAACAGAGGAAAACGTAACAACGGTGCGAAGGGCTCTCACCCCCTCCAGTTTGTCCTGGGGCCACCATGGCCAGGGGGTGGGCACCCAGATGTGGAGGCCCCCCCGACTCACACTCCCTCCCTGCGGCAGCACATGAGGTGTCCCAGAAGCAGGCAGAGCAGCGCAGCCACTGCCAGCGGCACCAGCAGCGTCACCAGGAACCCAGGCAGCAGGTCCTGGGGGGGCACCTCCGTGGGGGGCTGGAAATCCCCACTCTCCTCCAGCACCCCGGAACCCCACACGGGCCCCGACACTGTGGGGCTGGGCCAGAGCTGCAGCTGCAGTGGGGTGATGGTTACTGGTGGGGTCCCCACGAGTGCCGTCGCGCAGAGTTGGGGGACGTGGGTCTCACCAGGGTGAGGTTGCACCAGCGAATGGCAAAGCGGGGGGCGAAGGTGTCATAGCAGGAGGCGAGGGGCTGCTGGCCCAGGCTGCAGAGGAAGCGGCTCTGTGCCGAGACGGCCGATGTCAGGCACCCCGAGAAGGGTCCACGGGACCCCACTGACACATACACCCTGTGGGGCGGCTGCAGGTCACCCTCAGACCCACACATGAAGGCCGGGGTCTGCCAGGGAGCACCCCCAGTGCTGCTCATACCCCTCCTTGCGCCCCTCGATGGGCAGCGGAACGCGGCCGCCGCGGTCCAGGGCCGAGGTGATGTTCATGACTTGGAGATCATCCTGCTCCCAGACGCCTGCCGCGGCCTGCAGGAAGATGTCCTGCGCGGCCATGGGCAGCAGCTCCTCCACGTTCCTGTTCCCCACCAGGAACTCTCCTTGGAACGGCGGCTCCCCACCTGCGGAGACACGTGGCACCCACGGGGACACCGCATGCAGGGGCATCCCGGTGGGGTTTGGGGTGCGCAGCCCTTACGTGGAGCGGGGATGACGGTGATGACGAGGTGCTGAGCCACCGTCTCGTAGGTGAGCCGGTTGTATGCCAGGACCTGCCAACAGAGGGAACACCCCCAGAGATGCCAACCCCGCTTTCCCCAGCACAGGGCCTGGAGGGGGGACACCTACCTCGATGGTGTGGGTGCCGAGCTCGGTGGCCGTGGGGCAGCCATAAAGGTATCCTGGCTGTTTGGGGTCACGCTGGATGTACCGCAGCCACCGCGGCAGGTCCGGGTGGTCCCGGAGGTGAGCATGGAAGGTGATGGGGATGGCTGTGGGTACCAGGACACAGACATGGGGATTCATGTGCCACACAAGGGCTGTGCCACAGCCCTACAAGCCCTTTCCCATCCTACTGGTCCCCACAAGGAAGCAGGAGTGGTCCCTGCACCAGCTGGGCACTGGGGAGGTCTCACTCCCTTTTTGGGGGTGAATGACTCCAATGGAGATAACCCTCAGAGCCTAAATGGGGGTTAAAGGTGTGCTGCTCCTGGGTGACTTCAACAGTGTGATGGGGTAATGCTTGGGAGGCCCCAAATGGGTGGAAGGGTGGGGTGAGATGGAGGGATGGATGGAGGATAGCATGGATGCAGGGTGGGATGGATGGAGGGTATATATATATATATAT
>WYDI02011951.1:0-13063 GCA_009867235.2 Psittacus erithacus
AGCTTCTGCCTAAGAGCTCATCTCAATCTCCCCTCTGGCAGGTTAAAGCCATTCCCCTTGGCCTGGCCCTACAGGCCAAAGCCCCTCTTCACGTTTCCTGTAGCCCCTTTTAGGCACTGAGAGCTGCTCTAAGGTCTTCCTGGAGCCATCTCTTGGGTTGCTGTATAATTTTCTCTGTCCCACGAATACATCATCAGTCTCAGCCTGCTGATCTTCATTTTTCAGAGCAGTGATCTGACCAGACATGGGCATCCAGGCTGGATTTCAAATGACTTTGCAGGTATAAATGTCAGGGAAGATGAAAGGTTGAAGCTTTGTGGAGTGGACGAGACTTGCTGTGAAGGGAACAGCATCTATCTCTCCGAATGCTTTGTTCCCTTTATCCATGAGGACAACTGTCTTGAACAGCACATTTCACTCCCCCATGCCAAAGAGCTGTGCCAGTACAGCTGTGTCTATATAAAAAGTATTTTTCAGCAGCATGTCAGTCTCTTTGTGCATCTTCCCACCCCTTCCTGACAGCTATTCCTGGGCAGGTTTGCATTTAGTCTAAGCCTTACTGAAGTGAATGCCTCCACAGGGTTTGCACTGGGTTAGCTAAAGAAGTTTAATTAAAATGGAGTTCCTTTGTGTCTAGACAGGTTGTGAATGGAGGTGGGTTTTTATACCTCTAAGTAGCCACTTAGTGGAGGATCTTGAGCTGTGGCTCTGGGGATGACGCCCTCGCTCCATCTCATTTGAGGTGTGCCATTGCTTTACCAGGCGCTGTTGAAAGGGGGCTGATGGGCTTTGGTTTGTTGTTTTGTGTGAAGCTCTGTCATCCTCCTTGTCTCATTTCCAACAGGCTCAGAACTGCTTTTTCAAGGTACTTGCCCAGTTGGAATATCCCTAAACCTGCATAAAGTCCCAGGTCACATCTTCCCAGATTCCCATACGCAAAGCACACCAGGATGGTTAAGCAGGAGCTGTATAATTTTTTAAACAAAGGTAACAAACCAAGGAAGAGGTGGAGGTGATGAAATGAAGGTGAGGAAAGAAGCAAATGAAATCCCTGATGTGTAGCTCTGCCTTTCCTCCAGCTTCTGAGGCACCCTTACTGCTAATGATTTTGATGGCTTTGGCTGTGTCAGCTGAAACACCTTCTGCCGGCCAGCGGCAGTGGGTGTTGTCACTGGTGATGGTAGCAGGGACTAGGAAGAGATGGGGTTGTTTTTAGGCCACAAGTTTGTGTCTGCTCATTTTTCCAAGTCACGAGTTTCAAAAAGGGAAATAAAGAGGGTTTTTACTGCAGAATAGTTGGAAAGCAAAAGGCTTTATCCAGCCACATTCTCTTGCGTTCCCCCATCACCCTGGCACCTCTGACACTGTGGCCATTTATCAGATGGAGTGAGCCACAGCCAGCTCTCATCCTGCTGAGCTCGCATCCTCGTCATCAGTGGAAGTCACCCCAAGCAATGTTTCCTGTCGTGCACTTGAAGACCAATCTCTAATTCCCTTTGTGTTCGTAAGATGCAGGACAGTTTTATCATCAGCTTGGGTTCCTGTTCATCTGCGTTACCCGATTCGTACCAGATTTGTATGTTGGCACAAGGACAATGTCCTAGGGAGGAATTGTGTGCACAGTTAGGGTGTGTTGTGCCTGGCTGTGGCTTGCAGAGATTGCTCTGAGGGTCAGAGGAGTAGGGCCACCTCTTAAATCATACAGAAAATGTTTCTAAAGTTGTTAATCTCACCCTGCGTTGTAGGTGATGATGCAGAATAGCAATAAATCCGTTCATCAGACTCCCAAGCTAAGGAAAGAGGAGGAGATGCAAAGGAATGTGCCCAGGACTCAGGATCCATGCATGGTTCCCTATGTCAGCAGCCTCTGCGGAGCGGAGAGTCAGTGCTCCTCAGGTTCTCCCTTACTTGCCTGCATGTAGGCTGGGAGATTCCACCATCATCAGCTCATCTTGCCTCCAACTCAGCTGGGACTCATCCCTTTTGGCATTCCTGGGAGATATGTTACGGCATCTCCTGCTGGAGTTTCAAAGGAATTGGGTTAATGAGCATAAGGCAGTGAACAGAAAGTCACCCATCAAATTATATCGGCGTTTGCTTGTCACTTGATCCGTCTTTGATCCCTGTGATGCAGGCAATTAAATACAGCAGCGATAAACACAGACAGATCCTGGCGACCTTACAAGCTAAATTTAGTCTTTCTCTTTTGTATAACATGGTCTGCAGATGAAGCTAGAAAGTGGATGAGCTGGGTGAGGGAGGAGACCAAAAATGAGTGGAAAACCTTTTGTCTGAGGATGTGGGGGGCAGCTGTAACATCCTAAAATCCTTGGGTACTTCAGCAGGCTTGGAAAAGAGTCAGCAGCACAGTCTGTGAGAGGAGCAGCAGCTCGGGGACAGCTCCAGAAGTAATTGTAGCTGACGGCTTCGGCTTCCACGCTGCTGAGCCAGATCCTGGAGTGGGGCTCACGCAAGAGGCTGCTTTTGTCTGGAAGAGCAGGAGCAGGAAAGCGGCATCAGAGCCCTGCTGGTGGACAGATAGGGGTAGGAAAGAGCTCTGCACTGCTGCTGTTGCATGATGCGTATGATGGCATAGGCCTTTGGAACAGAAAAGGGGTGCTCCCTCCATCTGTTGCTGGAATAACGTATGTGATAGTCCAGACCTGACCCAAGAATCAATGATTTCCTTTCAAGTTGTTTAAATATTCATTTGAAGAGCGTCCTCTACCAGGAGCTGGGAGAGACGCACCGACAGATCTGGGAGGTTCAGAGCAACAGCATCCTCCTCCAGCGAGTGGCCCTGCAGCGTTTCTGCTTGGGCTGTGAGCAACACTTTGCTGCAAGGTTGGTCCTGGGAGTGTTTAGTGAAGGAGTGCCAAGAATGCTGCTGCAGGAAAAGCCAGGGAGCCGAGGCTTCTTGTCAGCATGAGACGCACCACCCTTGCTGACAGGCTTTCAGCTCCCGTGGCTGTCTCAGAGAGGGCTTTCACCAGCCTGTGGCAGACAGCACGTTAAAGCTGGGCCATGTCAAGCTGTAGCACTGGCTTCTAAAGAGAAATGTCTGATGAGCCCCTGGTGGGGTGGCTTCCCTTGGAGCTGCCCACAGCGGCCACAGCCTGCGCTGGGTCTTGCTGCATGTTGTCAGCTGCGCTCCAGAGTGCAGGGATTAGCGGTCAAGGTCTGACTGCAAGTAAGAATGACGCTTGAGGGCATCTTAATTGTAACTCCTGGCTTAATTCTTTTATAGCATCATGAAAAATATTCAGGGGGCTTGTGGAGCGGGGCACATCCTGGCACTGCATGTGGTGGGAAAATGTGTTTCTGCAAAGCAAGGCTGCTCTGTTCTGCCATGACTCAGGCTCGGTGCTGTAGAGCACAAATAGAAATGATGCAGCAGAGAGAGAACGTTCCGTGGTGAGGAGGGTGGCGGTGGGGGCGTGCTGCACTTTCAGAGCCCTGCACGTTAAAGGAGAAAATTTTTAGCTTCTGCAAATGTTTCACTTCCTCCTCATATGGCAGCAGAACTGAACTGATCCCAGCTCCGGAGAAGGTACTACCAGAAACTTCTGATCTAGGCAACAAGATGCTGGCTACTTCAGTGCTATTAATAACCTTAACTGGGGAGGATCTTTGTCTGTAAAGTGGCATGGTATTAATTGCATCTCGTGTTTGTCATGGGCCAGTTGTCAGAGCTTACATACAGAATTGGCTCTTAATATTTTGTATTGAATTATCCTCTGCAGCCTTGACTCAGCTCAGGATGGAGACAGAGGCGGGGCTGTGCAGGGGCTCGATATGGAGCTGCTGCCCTGCCTGCAGTCTGCCTGTCCTGCCTGCAATCTCCTCTTTAGCATAAGCATTCCTTTGTACCTGTCTGCAGGGATGTGTTGGTATGTCCAGTGCATTCCACTGCAGTTCTCCATGTGCTCAGTTTAATTTAGATGGATGGGAATTAAGGTACCTTTAATTGTAAAGACAAATTCAAGCCGTGGATGTGTTGGGGTGTTTTAAACCCTCAATATTGTAGAATATTGTAATCAGCTTTATTAACTCTGTGAGCACAGGAGTTCAGCCCATGCCAGGTACACCACTGAAAGGAATATTTCCTCTGGATAGCCTGGTGGGTCCAACGGCTGCTGCCCACCCCATGAGGGGAGCAGCCCCCCAGGGTCAGCCACACCGCAGAGAGGCCAAGGCAGAGCGATGCCTTGCAGGGATCTTGCCACACAGCCAGAGCATCTTTTGTTTCAGCCTTTCTAGGAACCAGCTGGAGCAGAGCCAGCGAGCAGGGATGGGAAGGGGGACTGGGGGAAGCCTGGGCTTCGAATACAGATGTGGAGGGGGGCTCCATGATTGAAGAGGAGGGGAACATGATCATCCTTTGTACACTGACCACTGGACAAGCTGTCCATGCTGCTCGGGGGTGATGGTGATTTTGGAGCCAGCGAGGTCCCCGAGCAGGGGACAGTTGCCATGGCAACAGCAGCAGCATTGCAAGCGCTCACTGTCACACCGTGCTGGTGGTTTAATGGGTTCATTAGCAAATCCTCACAAATAATAAGAGCAATACAAATATGAAGATGGCTCAGTAGCAACGGTGCAGCTCGTGAAGCCCCTGGGTTGTGGCTGTGGGGTCCCTGCTGCCCCTTTCTCCGCATGGAAGCTGCGCTCAAGCGGTGATGGGGAAGAGAAAGGTGCCTGTCTGCATCCCCGTGGGCTGCAAGAGAGGGCATTTTCTCTTTATTTTTAGCACCATGCTTCAGCACAGTGCTGGGTAGAAACCCTTAGCATGGAAATTACTCAGTGCTCTGCAGACTCCCCCTCTTCAGATGCAGCTGTGCTGAGTTGATGGCGGCTCTTCAGACCATACAGACATGGAGAGACAGCACCAATGAGCCTGTTTCTCACAAGTACCACAAACTGGGTTGTTCCTGTTGCAGTGTGTGATTCAACACCAGAAGTCATCTTGTTTCTCGAGCCACAGCCAAGCTTTAGCTGTGCTGCAAGGCTGTGCAGCGTCATGATGCAATATGTAGAGTGATTTCCCATGCTGAGCCTTATCATGGGGCTAAAGTGTCCTTTCCGATTATTATAACACTTTTCTCCCTTCTCTCCTGCAATATTTCCTCTCCCACACTGACCACAGCTCGAGCGGGGGAGGCAAATCCAGTTCCGCATCTCTACAGGTTAATCTTTTACAGATAACGCATGGAGACAACGCCACTGTCTTGTTCCAAATGAGCAAACTCCTCTGCCTCGCTTGTGGGGCAACGGCAGAAAAACGACGTCTGCTGGAGCAGGCAGCTGCAATTTCAAAGTGAAATGACAACCTGCTCTGTTTGCCTGGTCTGACAGGGTTTATTGAAGCCTCTCATTACGCAGCAGGTTCAAGAAACCCTCTCTCCAAAGGACACAGACAATTTCCAAAATGAAAGCCTGAACCAGTGTATTATTAGAACGTGGTTGGATTGTGCACGGCTCCTGCAGGAGCTTATGGCATCTTGTCCGTTTTAGATGTTTTTGCTGAAGCTATGAAACTCTTGGCATACAAACCTATTATTAAACCAGTGGTTTAGGCGAAGACAGAATAAATACTTTGAAGTCTATTTAATTGACTTCTTTCATTTCAGAAGTCAGTCTTGGGCCTGAGACTAAAGAGCACAAAATTTTCCCTTCTGTGTGTTTGTAAGTGCAGCTTCTTGAATGCTGGAGAGGTCTGGGAGCGTGTCCCCACGGGGAGGTCTTTGCCAGCCCTGCCTGCCGTCAGGCACAGTTGCAGCACCTCATAGCAGTGGGACCAGCAGGTTGCAGTACAGGGGGATTTCTCCGTTTTGCTTCAAGGTGGGAATGTTTTATTTGCTGTAAAACTGCTTCTGTTGGGTCGAATTCTGTGGAATAGTCATAGAAACTGTGCAGAGTGCAAATGCAGAGATCCTCTGCCTCCCCTCGTAGTGCATCTGGCACAGGGTGCCCAGAGAAACTGTGGCTGCCCCATCCCTGGCATTGTTCAAGGCCGGGTTGGACAGGGCTTGGAGCAAGCTGCTCTATGGAAGATGTCCCTGACCATGGCAGAGGTTGGAACTGGATGAGCTTCAAGGTCCCTTCCAACCCCAAAGGGTTTCTATGATTCTATGATTCATAGAATCATAGTCTGGGATTCTATGATTCTATCTTCATTGAAGGTCTCACTCAAAAAACCCAAACCTGAGCTTTGTGACCATGTTTGCATTCAGCTAACGTATCTACCAAGGGGAAACTGCTGCTCAGATGGGAACTGAAATCTATTTTTATGCAGTCCATGCTACACTTTTATTGTCCTGTCATTTTTCTTCCCTCCTGTTCGCATTACCATGTCTGTCTGCATTATTTTCATATGATGACAGATACCCCCGTGCTTTCCAGGCCTGGTGGAATCGTGTTTTCCCTTGGTGATTTTCCCTGTCCCTGCAATTAACTCAGTGTGTTTGATTTGACCTGTGAGTAAAACCATGCTGGGATGAAAGCAGGTGGCAGGTTTGGGAGGGGAGAAGCGATGATGCTTCATCTGAAGCTGATGGCTTCAGATGCATCATCCTTCCTCTCTGAAATACTCACAGATGCAAGTCAGAGCACATCACACGCTGGGATGGTGACACACAGTACAGGTAGTGCTGGTCGGACTGGGCTGCCTGAATGAATAGCCACAGCAGCCTTTTGGATACGCCAGTGCCAGGGAGCATCGCTCAGTGGAAAGTGCTTCCCCAGCCAGTTTCCTGTGATGACTGAGGTTATGCCACGTTCTCTTCAGCTTTATTCTTCTCTGTCAGGCAGTGCTGAAGTTATGGCCAGCACGGTGATCTCTGCGTTAGCGCTGGGCCCAGCTGTGCCTAGGTCCTACTTTGTATTTCTTTTGCAGGGCAGATTTTGGCAGGATTGTACCCGTTGCTCCAGCTGTTGGGAGCATCCTCCCTGGCGTGGCTCTGGGGGTTGTCTCCTCCCATCAGCACGTTTGAGTAAACCCCAGAATTGAAAGATCGGTTGTCAAACTCCATTTGGCTGCCTGCTAGGGCCTGACTTAAGTAGAGCAGAACTTATGAACACGCAGTAGGTTATTTATCTTGGTTATTTAGGCATTTGCTTAGCAGTGTCTTGCATGAATATGTGAAAGTGATTGAATGCCTATTTGTTGATGCAAACGGGATCCTGGACTTCCCAAAGGAAGTTTGTTCATACTCCTGCCTTCCCCAAAGTACTTGGAGGCTTCTAAAAATCCACATACCTGGCATTACGGTTGGGCTTGATGATCTTAAAGGTCTTTTCCAGCCTGAATGGTTCTGTGTAGGAGCTGGGAAGGTGCAGTGCTCGGAGCAAATACCGGCCATGGAAGAAAAGGCTGAGATTCATTTCATATTGTTGCTTTTCAGTTTCTGCTGAATTGAAAACCGGTGTTTCATGGGCACACCAAAGTCTATGCAGGATCCCCCAGTGAGTTGGGTTTGGCGGTGTCAGCTCTGCCACGTGGCATGGATAATGTTTTCTTTCCCTCTTGTGAAACGTAAACTCACACGGATGATCACTGATACCCTCGGGGTAATGCCGGAGGGAGCTGCAGGCGATGTGTTTGACACTGACAGAACCTTGGCTTTTGGAATTTGAGCTGGTTGCTTGAATGGAAGCGTAATATGGCGTAGAGGTTCTCTGCATTGAATCTGATAAACACTGATTGTCAGCATCAACCAGAAAGATGGGAGAACGCAGTCCTTTTCTGCAGTCCCACAGCATTAGGAATGGTTTCCTCTCTCCAGTGTCCTCTTGCTCCAGAGGTGGCATCGGCCATCAATCACCATGGCTACAGCCACTTAGCACTTCACATTTTATTAACAAGAAGCCCATTACGACTTGAAAATGCTTACTCATGAAATCTGTTCACACTTAATATTATAGAAGGAGGCACACGCTGTATTGCCTTAACGTGATCAAAACCCAGTGACTCATTAAAAGGAACCAGAGCAAGTGCTGAACCAGCACGTGCTTTGTTGAAGGTGTCTTTGTTCCCAACGTGCTGTTTCCCTGCTGTGGCTTATGCCCCCAGTTTTCTAATCTAGGCATCCAAGTGATAATGTAGTTTCTCCTGTCTCAGCACAGGGACACAGGGGCTGCAATAGTCTCTTTGGGGGTGTTAAAAGCCATCTTGGACATAAAAAAATGCAAGTGTGTTGGGAAATGGGTTTCTGACTCCTGATTGATCAAAGGCATTTGGCACAGGTAATTAGCATTAACCTTTGGAGTATCTGCTGCTTATTCTGTGCCATTTCCTAGCTTGCTAAAGTAACACCAGAAAGGTTAAAATGAGAGAAGGGAGGGCTTCAGCTGTATTTATTCCAGCTTCAGTTCAGTTTGTAAATACAACTTATACCCCACCACCACCTGTTCATTGTTCTTGCTGATGCTTTATGAGCTGCCAGTGATTTTACTAGATCAAGTGGTTGATTTAGTAATCAAACTAATCGCAGTACTTCCAAATTCTTTTAATTTGAAGTCCCTTTTGATGCTGCAGTTAAGGAATCCTGCTGGAAGCTTATTGTCAACTTACAGTGTTTAAAACCAGCACTTTGATTCTGGTTTAGTAGAACGGCACAAAATGGCAGTAAATCTCTGTAGCAAATCGGATATGTTATTCTGGCTTTTGAGAACAATTGTAATGGAAAGTATTGACTAGGCCTAGGTTTAATTTAGGTTTTAATGATCATTTTTGTATGAGTAGTCTTTAAATCCTTCCTACGAAGCAATCAACACTCAGGAGGTAAAATTCCACCCCTAGGAATTGAGGAGGAGGCAGCTTTAAATAGCACAGCACCCTCTTCTCCCTTTTGTCTGTGTCCTTGTGCAAGCAGGCAGCAGCCAGCTCTTTGTGTTTCATCTCCTTTGGATTCTGCAGATGAAGAGAACAGATAAAGGCACCAAGTAGAGGAAGGAGTCTCTGATCAGCACCGAGGCTGGAGTTTCACAAGGGAGATGCTGGCAACCCCTCTTCCTCTGGTCCTCCTTTAGAGCCTTCAGTTCCGCCTACAGGTTTAAAACCAGTTGGGTGTCCCTCTTTGGGATGTGTGACTGTACCCTGCCCTTGCCTCCTTTGGTGTCAGTCTTGGCTCAGGAGATGCTCAGGACATCAGGAATGAGCACTGGCACGTCCCTGCCTCTGGAGAGCACCGTGGTGGCTGCCTTCAGTGTGGGCTGGCCATGGTATTTTAGAGGTGCTGGCCCTGAGCAGCCTTCACAAGCCATCAGCTGTAACAGGATTTGCCTGGTCCCAAAATCGGTGCTGAGGCGCTGGCACAGGGTGCCCAGAGAAGCTGTGGCTGCCCCATCCCTGGCAGTGTTCAAGGCCAGGTTGGACACAGGGGCTTGGAGCAAGCTGCTCTAGTGGGAGGTGTCCCTACCCCTGGCAGGGGGTTGGAACTGGATGAGCTTTAAGGTCCCTTCCAACACAAACCGGTCTGGGATTCTGGGATTCATTCATTCTAATGTCCTGTCTGCTTCAGGATATTTGCAGTTCCAGAAAGCAACTGCCTGCTCTTAAATTGACATTGTATGCAAAGAGGTGTGTTTTGTTCATGGCTTTGAGTAAGCTGTGTTTTCCAGTCCTGCCTTCTGTTGGTGAGTGTATTTAGGGAGGGCTGGAAGGCAGTGCTGTGCCTGGCTGTCAGACTCGTCTCTGGGGAGTAGAAAGGCTGTGAGTTCACCAGGAAGTTAACTTCTCTTCTCTGATCATTTCTTTGACTGTCTTACATCTTCTCTCACACAGGCAAGCGCTAGCGTGCTTGCCTCTGAGGAGACTGCAGAAGGAGACTTGGGCAGAGATGGGAACCGGAGCCTGAGCCAATTTCATCCAGAATGCCTTTGAAATTTAATACACCTCTTAAACGTGCTTCCTCACGCTGCTGTTAACAGCTGTTGTAACCAGCACTGGGCTTCTGGGCTCCTACTGTGGTGTTCTCCGGAGAATAGTCTAAGCCTTGGAGCAGGCTGTTGTCCATTAACTTTCTATGTTCGGCTGTTAATCATCTCCTGTTACCACTTGCTCCATTATCTCCATTAGAAGTTATCTCTGGAGCAGATCTAAAGTGGTTCAGTCCTACAGTTTGTCTGTGTAAAGGAAAAGGTGATAATTAGCCAGGGTTCACCCCGGAGCAGAGCAGAATCCACAGGGTAAAACTTTTCTTCCTCTCACTTCACACCTCCATTCTCAATCACTTAATCCTAATAACTGTAAGTGTTTGGACGTATGACTTGTCTGCTTGGCACCAGGATATTGAAGTACTTGTTGCAGTTGGATTGTGTTGGTGGCACGGGGCATTGTGCTTATTGGGAGAGTTAATACAGCCCCTGTTTGGGGATAGAAGTACCTCCAGAAAAGTGAGGGCAGTGGATTGTGTTGTATTTGTGTTAGTCCAGGGAGGTTTTGCCTATGTGCACAGTGAAGACCACCTCTATAAAGTTAAAATCAGAACTTGGTAACATTAAACCCTACAGCTCTGAAAGGTGTAGCAATATGTGCAGGCTGGTAAGTGCTGGCTGCGGCCTCACTTGTCAGGACCCAAATCATTCCCAGGTGATGCTCTCTGAGGCTTTGCTTCTGCTCCTGTATCCCCACACCTTCTCCAAGAACTGAACCTCACCTCCCAGCCTTGCAACAGCACACGTGGGTCACAGCTTCAGAGAGCTCAGAGTGACACAGGATAGGAAGAATCACTGTGCAGGGTTTATTTCTGAGTATAGAGCTGCAGATTTACAAACTTCCTTCTGCTGACATTGTGCTGGCAGCAGCTCAGTTCCTTGTGGGAGTGGCACAAAGAGCAAAAGAGTAAGAAGCAGCTCCAATTAGTGACCTAAGTGTTTACACTAGCTGAGGAGTGCTTCATTACCTGTCAGCAGCTTGCTTTCTCCTGGTCACAAGTGGAGCCAGTAATTCCAGCTGTTTCCCCCTTGTGCTGCAGGAATTCCACATAATTATGTGCAGCAATTTAAAGGTAGCTCTTCCCTTGAATGTGTCATGTGAAGATGCCTACACCCAGAAGAGAACCAAGCGAGTGTCATCACCTTTTGGTCTACAAAGAGCCTAGCTCCTTTCAGCATCAGGACCAGGGCACACTGACGCACCATGAGCTGACCTCACTGTGTAGAAGCAGGGCTCCAGTGCCTCGTGAAGGCACCAAAGGAAATTTATAAGCTGCTGGGTCATTTTCAGGTAGGCTTTTTGCAGATGGGCTCACTAAGCAGCTCATGCTGGCTGTCATGCAGTGCTGTGATGCACTTGGCAGCAGGAGGTTTGCTGTGACCTCTGTCTCTCAGTGATCTGCATAAGCCTGTTGGCTCTCCCTGTCCGTGGCAGGATTTTAGCCCTGGAGAAACATGCATGACTTAAGGAGGGCTTTCATTGATCCCAAGGTCAGGCACTCTTCCTAATCATCCAACCTAATCGCTGTCACTGCACAAGCTGTGGGAGCTCACCCAGCTCTCGTGAAGATCACTTAATACCAAACTCTTGGCATCATACAGACATGGTTCAGCATATCGCCTCAACAAAAGCAGGATCTGTGCCAAGGCAGATGAGGCTGGGGAGAGCATTAGCACTTTCCTGCTGAGGATTGCACCTACACTCCCTCCTTTTGTCCCTCTGCCTTTTTACATTGGGTTTTTAGTCTTGGGTACAGCACATTTCCACGCTGTATGGTCCAGTGACCTCATGTATCATTAGATCTGACTGCCGTATCATCCTTTTGTCATCCTCATGGCCCTTTTTCTAGCTGTTGCATTAATGGGTGCCCTGGATCTTGTCAGCTCTTTCTCCATTAGGATGTTCTGTCTATAGAGCTGTTGGAGCTAGAAAAAAGCTGTGGCACTGTGAAGGGGAAGAAGGGCAGTTCAGTCTGCTGCAGACAGGAAGGGAGAGTCATGAGGCTGAGGACCTTTGCAAAAAGATCGGTTTTATCTTAATTTACTGCACCCCCCATCAGCTCCCTCTGTCAGTCACATGCAAAAATTTATCATGCAAAAAACCCAAGATCCTAAACTGCAGTTTTTAAACAAGGTTGAAGAATAGTCCTGCTTTGGGATGTTAGTGGCAAATACTTGGAAGTGTGCGGATGAGCATCAGACAGTCCTTGTGCGAGTTCTGGCCTCAGATGGGGATTAATTTGCTATTTTGGTAGTGCTGCACTGAGTCCTGCAGCTGGCTCCCGGGCTGGCGTACCCTTGGAGACCAGAGGAATGGCTCTTTTCCTAGAGATTATTTCACAGTGGCGGTATCTTATCTCGTCACTGCAATGGCTCTTCAGAAGACGTACAGGAAACCTCTTGAAACGCTGCGATGGCCTCAGAACAAAGAGTTAATCTGTTCCCAGTGCAAGCATTTGCTTTGCAACTCATTTTCCCCCATTTGCAGCTCAATTTTTCAATTTGGCACAGAGAGCAATGGGAAAGCTTTAACTGTGGTAAGCCCAGAGGAGGATGGAGGCTGATTAGAAATTGGGGAGGGGGAGAGATATTTTGCTCAGCTGGAATGACTGCAGCAAAATAAATTACTAGCAAATGCTCGAGCTGTAGATATTTGATTTGTTAATGGCTTTGGCTTTGCAGGCGTTCGGTTGATGTAGCAGATTTCTCAGTGTAAATCTGCTGAGCTCTCCTAGCACAGACTCTGAAATAGAGAAGCATAAACTATTGATACTTCTGCCAAAGAAAAGACGGATGAGATAATGGTGAGCCTACCACCAGTTGGTACCTCCAAATAGTATTTGACGTGGCTTGGGGATTGTAGTTATTCATCCTTACCACAGCCCTGTGAAGCCATTAGTATCCCTCCTAGACTGGAAAGCTGAGGATATATCATGCCATGTCTTATTCTTAGAATCGCAGACTGGTTGGGAGGATCCTTAAAGCTCATCCAGCTCCAACCCCTGCCACGGGCAGGGACACTTTCCACTGGAGCAGCTTGCTCCAAGCCTCTGTGTCCAACCTGGTCTTGAACACTGCCAGGGATGGGGCAGCCACAGCTTCTCTGGGCACCCTGTGCCAGCGCCTC